>BMAO01012094.1:0-13038 GCA_019973975.1 Trichonephila clavata | reverse complement strand
AGTTCTTAAACATCATCACTTTTCACTTCTAACTTTATTTGCCAGACTAGATTCACCAATTTTACCATTTTTTCTTAAACAAAAGACAAATCGACGAGATTTGAAAATCGGGAAACTTCGGATTCGTATAAGTCGAGGTATTACTGTACTTAAAAAAAAAAACGATTTTATTTTTAAATGTAGTATGTTGAATACAAAATACTAACTCATTTGAAAATTAAAATTAATTTCAGTTTCATAACAAAAAATGCCTTCGTTTCATGGACATAACAGCAGTTTTAGCTATTAAATAAAAGAAAAGAAAGCTTCAGGAATAGTGTAAAGCAGGGGAAAGCAAACAACAGTGGCCCACGGAATTTTTTCTCCTTTTTTTTTTTCGCGACCCGCTAAGAAATTCAGAATATTCACTTTAAACCCCGGTTTCTTCTCCGTGCGGGACCAAGATTGGTTTCATATATTCCCCTATTAGGAAAACAAAAGCTTCTTCTTTAGAAAAACAGCCTACTTAAAAGTGTTTCTGCTAAGATTAGAGATTCTTTTAAGATTTCGGAGGACAAGGTCACAGAAAGTTCCGAATTTTAAGAAAATTGGGCCAAAATTCAATTTTTTCTCTTATTCAATTAATGTGTATTTTGATACAGCACCTAAGGAGCTGCAACTAGACCTTATTGACTTGCAGTCAGATCACAGTGTTTAGGAAATGTTTAATGCTATGATATTAACTGGACTTTTGCAAATCTTTGTCCGGTGAAAACTTTTCGCGTATGAAGAAATTCGCTGGAACAAGGCTCTTTACATTTAGGTTGACATATATTTATGAACGAAGTTTTCTTTTGCATGAAGGTCAGTGAGGTTAAATATAGACGTAAGTTGGCTGAATAAACTTGCAAGCTCCAATAAGAATTTCAACAAGTAATCTCTCCCATGATTTTTTTCAAAATAATTGTACAAAAAGACGATAAGGTACATTTCTCTCATTAGGCGGATTTTAAAACTAAATGTGCTTACAGTTATAAATGGTATGAAGTCATTGCAATGAATAAATTGAATGAAACTGGCACAATTTTATTGAACTAGTGGTGGTGGTATCTATATAAGCCAATAACAGCCTGAGGACAAAAGTGATCATTTTAGTCCAGAGGTAAGTTACATGCTTACGGAATGAAAGGTACCGAGATCGATCCTCCTTCATTGGTGACCATGACGTTGATCAAAGAAAACCGCTGTCGTGGCGACATTTATCCGCCGCAAGAGTAACCAAAGCCGTCAGACATGCATGACGCAACAAACAAGCCGTCAGACCCAAATGACGCAACAGCAACAACTCACACACTCGCCATAACAACGATATCATCCATTCACCTACCGACTCACTGGTAGAGGACTGTGTGGCCATGGTATCTATATAAGCCAGTAACAGCCTCCGGACTAAAGTGTTCATTTTGGTCCAGGGATAAGTTACGTGATTACGGAACGGAAGGTACCAAGATCGAATCTCCTTCAAAAAAATATTTATGGTATAATTTATACCTTTTCTTATATGAAAAGTTAACTAATGAATGCACTCCTTTTAAAAAGGTGCTGACCTCCGGTATTCTCCGCATCCACAATTTGACCCTTGAGCCAAAACTACTGCCACCCCTGGTGTAAAGTCTTTTTCTTCTTCTTCATAAGCTCAATAGCCTTTTGCAGGCAAAGGCTGACTCATTGATCCTCCTCCAGTTGACTCTATCAGTCACGATGGCCTTCCATCGGTTGATTCCCATTAGTTTGAGCTCCTTTCCAACATCGTCAAACCCTCGTGTGGGTGGTCGTCCTCTACGCCTGGTCCCTTCAACTTTCGAAAAAGTTTTTTTTTTTGGTAGGAAAAACATCGGCATATCTGTAGAGATGGCCCAGCCACCTAATAATAGTTCTCACAATGTCAGTCTCGCCCTATTTGTCATATTTCCTGTAAATTTTATGATTGTAAAGAATTCTCTACTCATTGTTCTCTTGAATAGGTCCAAAGATTTTCCTTAAGATTTTTCTTTCAAAACTTAAGGAAAATCTTTCTTCCTCTGCTTTATTGAGAGTTAAGCATTCACTTCCTTACAGAGCAACAGGCCTGATAAAAATTTTATATATAATTTAGATTTGAATTGGTTTCTGAGGCCATGAAAAGGTGTAAAGTATTATCCTATCATATTTCTTTCCGATAACAATTGATCTTTCATACACCATGAAACCGTAATTTATTATATTTCTCTTCCATTATTTATCAACTTAGACTTTAACAAAAATCATCAAGATTATGTTCGGCTGCAATTTTTATAATTAAAATAAGGATGGTAGATTATTAATCAATCTAATTTTATAGAATGAGAAGTTGCATGTAAATTTCATTTAGCTGCTAATGGCAATTTCAATATGTATTTAGAGTGAAAAAATTATTTTTTTAAATAAAACAATTATGATCGTTGAATCAAGAGTTATCTTTCCTTCTTCCTGGTGTAATTTCTTTTTATTCTCATCAATATTCAAGTATTTTTCAAGTGCTGTTATAGTAAAGCTTCAACATGTGACTCAAGTGCCAATGAGGATATGTTTAAACTGTCCTAATCGATTGAGTAAAAAAACATGTGTAATTTGAAGTAGGAATTAAATTGAGAAAGTATTAATTCTTAAGTACACACACATGAGAAGATTTGTTGTTTTATTAGAGTATAAGGCTTTAATTATTATTCTAATCCTACGGAGGAATTTTTTAAAAATATATATAAATGATGTAAAATTAAGAAATCCGTAGAACGAAGTAATTATTTTCTGAAGTATAAGGACCAAAGTGGGTATCATTAATGCGAGAAAAAGTGAGATTTTTTTAGGAGAGGATTTTAATGATCTACAAGTCTATCTAAAACTACAAAAAAAATTCTGATAATAAAATAATTTTTCAGTATATATATATGACACATACACAGAGATATTACTTATTAAATTCACAAGATATATAATAGATAATCCGTAATTAAGAGTTCTTGAAAATTTGTAAATAGAAAATGGCAGTCACAATAATTTCTTTCGAAGAGATTTTTTAAATAAATTCTTAAACAGTACCTGCACAAGTCTCTATTTGAAATGTCTAAACCTGGTACCAATGTATTTGTTTTTGTTGATTTTATGAGATCTGTATCTGTATAAGATGGACAAAGAGCTGCAAATATTATGCCCTCCTTCTCTAGATGATATGGAAGCTATAAACAAAAAACAAAACAAAAAAAACAGATTAAACACTAAAGAGATTAAAATTTTATTACATCTAAGAGCAACTCAAAAAGACTAAAAACCCATTTTTGATTCTCTATCCATTGATTTCTTCTTTAAATACGAACAATTCGTTTTTAAATATTTCATACTGCAGGCAATTTTATTATTTGTGAATATACAAAACTGGTATCTAGACAATTTTAATTTTGATTCTCCCACCTTGGGTTAGATTTAAATGATTCAGATGAAAGTTTCTTTATATATATATATATATATATACTGGTATCCAAAAGTTAAGCATAAATCGTAAAATGCGAAAAACATGGAGTAAATATTCGTAAAATTATTCCAAATTTCTTGCAGATATTAATTGGGTGAAGAAGAAACATTGGGTTTATGCAAAACTTTTCAGTCAACTACGTCCTGCGCGAAACACCGGCGCATGTCGGAACGCGGAGAAACCAATTCACGCTGCATAGGCAGTTCAGACAAGTTTCGTGCAACTGCTGTGCGAAGGAACGTTGTTAACCATCAAACAAGGTGAATGATGGCACAAAGACAAAATTGGACATGTTTACGAAAGGAAGAATCGTTGGAATGCTGGAATCCTCACGATCACAAACCGAAGTGTCTCGAATTCTGAATGTGGACCAGTCTGTGATCTCAAGACTGTGGCAAAGGTTTCAAAGAACGGGAGATGCTACCCGACAACCAGTATCACGTCGACCAAGAGTCATAACCCCTCGCCAAGACCGATATCTGGTAATAAGTGCGCGACGCCCGAGGGACAGTACTGCCAGAGCACTGGGTTCGGCACTCACAGTCGCCACAGGAATACGAATTTCGAGACAAACTGTTTACAGGAGACTCAATCATGCTGGCCTGCATGCCAGAAGACCAGCAGTTTGCATTCCCCTCACGTCTGCGCATAAACGCGCTCGTTTGAACTGGAGTTTGAAATATCAACATTGAAGTGTGGGAGAGTGGGCCAATGTGATGTTCAGTGACGAGTCCCGGTTTAGTCTGAGTAGTGATTCTCGGCGGGTAACAATATGAAGAGAACGTGGAATACGTTTTGAACCAAGAAACATAACGGAAAGACATCATTTTCCATCAAGGGGAGTAATAGTATGGGCAGGCATCATGATGGACGGCCGCACAGACCTCCATTTCTTTGACACGGGGTCTGTGACTGCTCAAAGATACAGAGACGAAGTTCTTGAGCCTTATGTTAGATTGTTTCGAGGTCCTGTCGGTCCTAACTTCATATTCATGGATGATAATGCGCCATGTCACCGAGCGGTGCTGATTGATGACTTCCTTGAAACGGAAAACATCCAGCGCATGTCGTGGCCTGCGAACTTCCCCTGATTTAAATCCTATCGAGCATGTATGGGATATGCTCGGGAGACAAATTGCAGCCCTTTCGCACCCACCAAGCTCCGTTACAGAACTGAAGAGAGCTTTCCAAGAAGCTTGGAACCGTTTGAGCCCACAACTCATTCATCATCTCATAGCAAGTATGGTAAATCGCTGTGCAGCGTGACTGGCTGTCAGAGGTGACCACGCGCCTTATTAAACTGCAGCATCAGTATTTTATTTAATGTTTTCTTTCATTTTTTCTTTAAAGTGTGAAACCTTACTATGCTCAGTTTTCTTTCAAACTGCTACTTTGGATAATAAAATTAATTATTATCATTCTTTTGATTTGCTTCCTTATTTTATAACCATTTTATACTCGCATATCACGTTTCCCGCCATTCTGATTTACAGTTCCTTCTTTATTCACATAATTATCAATTATGCTTAACTTTTGGACACCAGTGTATATATATATACAAGGTCTATTCAAAAAATATGAGACCTTTGGCCAAAAAAATAACTTAGTTACTTCACGGGATTGGAATCTCATTAAATTCAATGCAGGCCTCTTGCGCTTTCACAGTCTAGCATTCCTTCCATTGCCGAAAATTCTTTTGGTATGGTGTTCGACTCCACCGTCGCGTTCTACCATATCTCATCTCTACTCTGAAAATGGAATCCTTTCAATGGCGTTTTCATTTTCGGGAACAGCAGAAGCTGCAAGATGCCAGGTTCAACGTTTAAAGTGTCCAGTAAGTCCTGTGCAATTGCAAGAGGAGTTTTTCTGTTCCACCGACAGAAGCTTGGGAACAAACTGCGCAGCTACTCTGCGCATGATCACACAAAATTATATGTGGAGAACCCAGTGGCGTAACGGAGAATATTAGGGGTCTCCCCAAAGTCAGGTTTGGGGCCCAAGCTGGATCTTACAAAAGATTGCGACTTGGCGTCAGTCAGACTGTGAGTCCCCTTGGGGGGTGCGTTACGCCACTGGAAGATACTGTATCGATCTCTACTTGTTCAGCAGTCTCTCGAACTGTCAAACAACGATCTTTCCTTATCAGATTTTCCACCTTTTCAACAACAGCTGCATTTCGAGCAATTTGTGGCCTTCCCAAACTTTGGTTACTCTCTACCGACGTGTGGGGCACTTTTGGATACGTTAAACCTCTCCTTAATTTGTGTAACCCCCATAGCCTCGTCTCCAAACACTTGCTGAATCTTACGAATTGTTTCACTTAGAAACTCACCAAGCTTTTGACAAAAAATTTTATGTAATATCTTTGATCAAGTCACTCAGTCATCTTTAGAGAAATAAAAATCCAACAAGCACGACGAACAGCACCTCACTCGACTATCTATAGGAAATGACTGGTACACTGGAACAAAGGGGAAAAAATTCACGCAAGTACATTAAACTGTCATCTTCCTCTGCGCTCAGTGGCGCCATTTTAGGATCTCTACTGTGCACGGGAAAATTCAAGGTCGAATACTTTTTGAACAGACTTTGTATACAATAAAAATTATGGGAATAATTCATTGGAATTAATTAATCTCATTACACTAAATCGTTTTAATCATTGCTTAAAAATAATAGTTTATTTGAAAAAAACACATATTATTCATTTTCAATTGATTCTTTTTTTTTTTATTATAATATTCACATTTTGAATAATTTTTTTCCAATAAATATAAATTATTTACAATTTTTTTCATTACAATTTCTTATTGTTTTTCAATAGTTCTTTTGACATAGGTTTTTTTTTATTGTTAAAAAATTTGCATCTATTAAATAGACTTTCACTGGATTTTTTAAATAATTCTTAACATACAAAAGGGAAGCTTCTTACCACTCTCTTTTCATAAAGCATATATTAAATATTTGTCTTCATGTGTCATATAAGATTGATTAGAAATTGTTTTTCAAACTCATAACTGCTTTTGTTTGATACTAAAAATCTTTCTCCTTCACATAAATTAATATAAGAACTGATTATTATTTTCTACAATATTTAACACAATAATCTGCTATTAAAATTGCAGTTATTGAAATTTCAGAAATAGTGCGTCTGTTCGACTAGTGAAAAAAGGAAGGAGTAAAAAAGAAAATTAATAATAAATCTATTTTCCGCGCCCTTCTCCATGTCCCAGTAAAAATGATCGCCACATTTTATTCGATATTTATGAAACTTCTAAAAAACTAAGAGAAAAGTCAATTAAAAAGTTAAAAATGTAATTCTTCTTCTTTTAAAAATATTCTCTTTTACATTTACTATAGTAAAAAATGATATAAAGTGCAAATTTCAAATCTATGAACACTATTTATTATACGTTGTATAAATATGTTACATAAATTTTTAATAAAGCTCATTATAAATTGCTATAAAATATCAATACACGTGGATATATTAAAAAAACATCTCGAACAATAAATATTTTGACAAACCATTACTCACTCCATAACTTCTTGTCAATCCAATTAAGCCATGTTTCGAAGCAACATAAGCTGGCGTTGCCGAAAATGGCAAAAAACCTACAATATAAGAATCATGATTGTTTAATTATATTTAATAACTGTTAAGAAATCTTATCCAATGCTATTTTTAATTAGAAATGATTTAGTTTAACTTAAACAAGTTTGAGTAGTTGCATTCCCCTTTGCAATTAAATTGTGCATTTGCTTAACCACAATAGATGGGTTGCATTTTTAGTTGTAATACATCTGTTGCGGTTTTTTAATTTTTGTTTATCATGGTTTTCCTTCTTCTTTATGGTTATGCTTCAAAGAAATAATGTTGCAATCTTTTATCCTTTAATAGCCCTGCTTCCCGTCTACCCTGTGACCCAGCTAAAGGTGTGGAAGGAAGTGGAAGTGAAGGAGTATTCGATTTGATAATTTCCAATTATTTTATTTAGCACTTTAATCGACTCAAACACAATTCAATGCAACATAATAAATAGGATGATCCAGTCAGTCAACAGAGGGAGGGGACAAGAGTCGCGTTTTGGGAGAATACATCTAATAAACCACTTTATAATAATAGTTCTTCTACCTCAATATTACTTTACACGGTAGATATCTAACTAATTGCCTCTGAACCTCTTTAATACTTTAAATATCAAACGTAATATGAAGGTGACAATACCTGAACTATAGGCAGTCTTCTAATCAATTAAGGTTTAATTCATCAATATCAACTTCCTGTCTTTAATCTCTCACAAAGCCTTTCTAACCTTTTGCGGTATTCTTCACCTTGTATCTCCTCTATCCTTATATCTCTTGTCACCTTTAGTTAACTAAACTAACCTTCTAACTTTCTACTATCTATCCTTCTGCACTTTCTAACTTACTAGCCCCTTTCACTTGCGAACTAGAACTATATATAATAAACTTAATTTGCATATCACGCCTTCTTCTTAAGCGAAGATTGGTGATTTTTGATAGCCCCAAAGAATTCCCAAGAGGATTAGCATAAGGACGCTTATAGATCCGTCACAATCCTATTTCGGATGCATAAAATAACATAGTGAATTTCTTTAAAATGTACGTATAGTAAGGTAGACCGAAATTTCTTTTCAGAATTTCAAAAAAAGCCTATGCGGAAAAGATGCTCCATGGTATATGGATGGGGAGAAAAAAATTATTAGGTGCTGCCATAAGTGGAATGAAGTTTAGGTATTTTTGAGCTTTTCATAGGGAAAAATCAAAGTAATTTTTGTTAAAGAAAAACAGTCATTTTAGTACTTTTTAATATTTATTGCGATGAGAGGACACCTACTAAGTACACTCATGTCCAAAATTAAGGTCACAAACATGTTTTTCGTCATAATTTTAAAATGCCTCAGGTAAAACCGGTAGAATTTGTATTTTATATATTTTGTAGAATGAGTAGCACAATATCAACCTTCAGTTTAGGAAAAGATGTTGTATAGCGCTAGTTTTTACAGAACTAACTGGACTGAGACCGTTCAAGCATAAGAGAATTTTGCCTCCAGTTAAGTGAATATTGTATTAAAACAAAGAAGTTAGACTGTTTGCAATGAGAACGAGTTCTTATAATAGTTTAGATGATCCCTCGAGTGAAGAGTCGTTGACAGGCTTATGAATTACGGTTAATCGAGCTCTTTCTCCAAATCTCCACATAACACTCGGATTTTGAGCCTCGACAGATTTAACGTGCATCAGCCCCTCTACACGGCGGGTCTGTAGTGGCATAAGGTTTAAGTCCACTACATACATTCGCGTGATCAAGACCAAATATAAAATTCCCTAGACCACAATTTAGAAACATCCTATTTGCATATGATCAAACTTTTAACGCTTAGAAGGCGGGAGACGTTAATTTTCATCTTTTATTTTTTAACTGTTGCCAAAGGATGGTGGAAATTCATGTCATTTGCACAAATGCCAACTGTTAAAAAATATATTAACCACTTTTTATTAGCAATGTATCAGTGGTTTTTTCGAGGGGAAGGGGGAACGAAAAATATATTTATGCATATTGAAAGAAAAGCATGAAAATCACTAGCATGAAAAAACGATATTTTTATATCAACTTTCTATCTTTGAAACCTATTAACATTTTGTTTTCATCATAAAAGATACTTCTTGTAAGAGGAAGCATAATCTTCATTTATTTAATGTTCACTTACCTAAAATTGAAGACATATTGATAACCATGCCCCCTTTTCCTCCTTTGCTTTTCCCCATATATTTAAAAGCAGTTTGGCAGCCAATGATTGGTCCCAGCTATATCATTATAGTAGAATTAGTAGGTATATATTATTTTAAAAATTTAAAATATTTGAAAGATATATATATATATATTCATTGTACTGGTATATTGCTAATATATTTTAATAGATTACTTTTGAAAAATCGTTCCGAATTGAATATTTTGATAAAAGAGTGATATATGAGTGAAATATGAGTGATAATTTTATACGAAATAAAACATGTAAATCCAAAATATAAAAACTGAGAATAATAAGAAAATTATTCTCAAACGAATCATTTTTGGTCTTCGACATTAAATAAGAAAATATCCCAAATCTCTCTCTCTCTCTCTCTCTCTCTCATCATGCTATTTTTACTATCTTAAAGAGTGTTCTTACACAATTCACCTTGTAATTCATAGAATATGTTTAAATATCCCACCAAAAGCCCTAAAATAGAGTTCAAAAAATTTAAAACTCATTTTAAAAAAAGTTTCCACTCCTACTTTTAAACAAAAATTCAAGTAATCATTTATCCATTATCCTCTGAAGAGGTACATCAATGCAGATATAATGTTTTCACGTTTTTGTTCCAAAATAGCATTATCTTCCAAATCGTCTGCAAATTATATACGCTAATCACACACATTATAGGGAACATGGATCGCAAAGCGATCCTCCATTCCATATCTTGAAAGTGTTTCGGTGAACCTGATTGCATGGCTAGTCCTTGTTACAAGTGCAAGGATTCTAATTGATGTATGAGGAACTGGTAAGGAGGGGGATGCTATATCTACTTGACAAAGACTCTTGAGATGGGAAATCGAGTTTTAGTCAGTGGATGAGAGGCTGCTTTTCTATTGGTCGATAAAAGTGTGAATGAGTTTACAGATTACCTTAAGCAATTGTTCAATTTTACTATCGATGCGTAAAAAACTAAATTAATTCTACGATTTTATGAACATACGTAAAACAGGTTGAAGAAATAATAATAAAATTATAATAACAGAAAAATTAAATCCACGGTGAAATTACTATAACACACACAAGTAATTCAAATGTTAGAGTATTTTCTCACCAAATTGACGCTAAGAAGCGTGTGTGGGTCTTGCTCCAATAATATTCCAGCATTGTTTATCAGAACGTCCACCCTATGAAATGTTTTTAACGTCAGTTCGAAAGTACCTGTGAAGAAATATTTTCCTGTTTTATATTTCGTTGTTTAATTTGAAAATAAAATGTTTGGTGGGAACAAAAACTAAAAATGAAATTTTTAAATCAGTATAGATTTTTTAAGACTACTCTGGAAGCTTACAAATAAAAGAAGTCCTTCTTTAAACATGTATGCAATGAGGCTAAATTCATGACGATCGCGTGATATTTATTGAATTCAAAGCTTCCATTAGCCTTATATTTGTTGACTCTGCTCGTAAAAAATTAACACAAAAATTTCAAATTTGATAAAGATGTTCCAATCATTAAGATTCTTCGAAAAGTTTTTCAAAATTAAAAAAAAAATCTTTAATGCATGTATATTTATTAAATACCGTGTATTTTGTTTACCTATGTGCTTTATTATTGTTGACAGCTAAAAAATTTTTAAAGAAAAGTTTTTCAAAAAGCAAAACTTGGCATCAGTTAAGTACATGAACTGGTTGACTAGAAACTCATGATTGCATTTATCATGTGACTATGACGTCACATGTGTTTTTGAATTGACTGGCTAGAAAACGTGATTGCAGTTTTCATGTGACTATGACGTCACATGTGTTTTTGAATTGACTGGCTACAAAACGTGATTGCCGTTTTCATGCAACTAATGACGTCACACGAATTAAGCCTATTCAATAATAATTAAAAAAAAGGTACCGGAAAGTTTTAGCGCACACTCCTCAATTCAAAATTTGAGCTTCAATATTCATGAAGGAAAAAAATGGATTACTTTTTTCTCTTTCATTGAAAGATTCGACATACCTATCACTTGCCTACATGAGCGCTTTATTGAAATTGTCAAACATATCGAGTAAAATTAGTCTATCAATTAATTTTGGAATTTTATCCAGAAAAAATTTGATTATCATTATTAGTTATGGAAATAAAAATGGGAATAATTTCTTTATTTGTGTGTGTGGTGTGTGACAAAATTCCTTTTTAAAGCCAAATGCTTTAAAAGATTCCTCCCCGTTTCAATTTTAAACTGCAGTTATGATCATGCTTTAAAAAATTATTTATGTTAATCTTTTGATGGTATATCGCAAAGAATTGAGCTTTTCTGTCTTATGTGACATTGTAGGAATCATTTTTAGTTTTTGAATATAAATCCATATTTTCTGATTTTCAATTCTTACAACAATTTTTGTAAGCTTACTCTTTATATTGAATCAGCATTTTTTAAACTGAGGATCACACACCACTAGGTGGGGACGTGATAAACCTAAGTGAAGGCGCGAGTATCGAAAAGTGGAAAATAAAAGATTGTTTAAAAATTTATTAATATACTGAAAGGAAGCAAAACTAAGTACATTCTGACATAATAAAAATAAAATACACGTTTACACTGATATTATAAACTTATAAATGTATCAATACTGCCCAATGCATTCGAAAAATGATTTATCAATACTAAATTAAGAACAAGCTTAACCCACAACCTGTGACCCCATGGGTTTCATATATAAAAATTAAAAATAAAAATTGAATACTTATCCTCATAATTTGTACGGTTTATAATTTAAGTCACATTGCAGCTTTAGCGTCAAAGTACATTGCTATTGTATAATAAGAGGGGGGAGGGTGAAAATTATGATTGAAAATTGGGTTGCAGATATTAAAAGTTTGAGCAGCACTGTATTAAATTACCTAAAGACATGTTCCCTTACTTATGTAATCTGATTCCTTTGTAACATCACAAGCCGAAAATATAACATTTTCAGAGCCAAATTCTTCTTCTTGTTGATGCACAAAATGCTTGCCTTTGTACTCTTGTATATCAGCAACGCATACCTGAAACGGAATAAAACTGAAAAAGAAATTATAACATATTTTACTTCTCCCCAGACTGAACGAATTAATTCTGGTTAAAAATTTATTAAATTAGTTACTTATTTATTTGTTTTTTTTTATTATTGGTTGAAACGAACAGCTTTAAAATGGGTTATATCACAACAAGAATTTCAATTGAAAGAAAATGAACAAATCGTTTTAAATAATGGAAACTCATTTTTTCATTAAATAATTTCTACAAAATTTATTTTTTTTTAAATCTCCTTCGCCATCTTTTTTATAGGAAATTTCTTGTTATAGAAATATTTCAAACGTGTTAAAATCAATTTTTTACAAGATATTTATAAAAGTTTTAAGCGGAAATTAGAATCTAACTACAAATGAAATTGCTGTTGTGGATGTTATTACATAAAGTTTCCACCCTATTTCCTAGTTTAGCATGTTGAATGAGGGGGAAAAACTCGGAACAATTTGACAGAACTTTTTTTCATTAATTGTTTATTATCGAATAGCTCATAGGATTAAGATGAGATTGAGGATTGTGAGTCAAGATGACTATAAATTCTTTTTCAATGTATATGTAGTTCGCTCTTTGTATTAGTTTTACAACTATATGAAAGAATTATACTTCTTGAAATTTTTCGAATAAACGGCCTAATGATATACATGCTAATTTATTTATTCTAAGCTCAAATTTTTAAAAATTATCTC
>BMAO01012093.1:0-120362 GCA_019973975.1 Trichonephila clavata | reverse complement strand
TGATTTCAAATTTTTGGAAGAAAACTTGAAATAAACTGATTAGAAGAAATACATTTTAATTATTTTAATACCTTAAACAATAAACATAATTAAAAAACTGAATAATTTTTATTGAATTTATCTCAAACAAATTTTTAAAAAACAAATAATATTTATGAAATCCTATGAACGATTTGTGCGATTTTAAAGAAGCCAGTTTAAAGAATAAAAAAACAGTATCTCTTTTATTGATGATTAAACACTAAGAATAAAAATAAATTTGCTTTAAATAGCATATTTATTTTTGTACATGTTTTTTAATAAGACCGTTTTAATGTATTTATAAAAAAATCCCTCAAAATAACACAAAAACGCTGGATTTAAAACTACCATGAAAATAACAGAATTTCAAAATATATTTTCTTTTAATATTTGGATAAACATTTTTAAAATACCTAATAAATGTTAGTTTATTTATTACAAAATTAATATAATTTTAAAACATTTCATAATGTTCCAATCAATTTTCCTATTCACACCATAGAAAAGTTAACTTAAACTTTGATTTTACATCATATAAAATTAATGAAAAAAAAATACGATAGCTAAAATTTTTAGTATAATTCAACTATTTGATCAGGTATCTGTTTATGTCAAATCTCACAAAGAATCCAAAAAAAATATTTAAATGATTTTAACAAAGTAAATTAATTTGATCTATTTGATGTTAAAGAGCATTTAATTCATTTTATAGCAATATTTATAATTTATGTTTCCATTTCAGAAAGAATTCTTAAAACTTTCACAGGTACTTTTGCACCGCAGAATTCATGTTATAAATTAGCCCAATGTGCGTTCGATCCTCGCATAACTGAACATAGAGGGAAAAAAATTCTGAAAAAATTTCAAATTTGAAAAGGATTGTTAATACAGCTATTTGAAGTTCGGCATGGGTACAGATTTTATTGTTTAATGAAATTTTATTTTTTTGTTTTCGAAATATCCGTTCAAAATTAAAATTTGGATTTCATGAGAAAAATATGGAAGGCGAATAAAAGTGAAAGAGCACTTTTTATAAAAAAAAAGTGCCTTAATTAAATTCCACTCAAATCATACATGATTTACGATAATATAAATATTTATATCATAAGGTTAATATGAAACAACCTGGTAGTGGTTATTGTTGTTTGGGGGTTCGAGTAAAGATCGGCCATAACTAGTTTCAATTTCAAATTTATTATCCCACTTACTTAAACTAAACAAATAAAGGTAGGAAATGCAATACGCAACTAATTAGAAGAGAAATCACACGGCTTAAGGATACTTAACATATGAGTATAATCTACTCTACTTACTCTTGGAACACTCTGGACTTCTATGCTAGACTTTCCGGTAAATATCTTACTTATACTACCTAAGGTCATAATTCTTAAGCTCAACCAAGTAAGTTATTCTCCAATTATAAATAAGTGAACATCCAGCGACTAACTTTAGACAAAATTCGCGTACTTAAATGTTTACGTTTAAATATAACAAAACATTTACATAAATCAAGTCTTCTTCAATAGAGAAAGTTTTCAATAGAACATACGGTTAAAAAAAAATTACCCCAAGAGTATTAGTTGAAGGTTCGCGGATAAACCCGTTACAAATATGGTTATAGCACAGTGTCATAAAACAAAGGGAATTTAAAACTCTCTTCTATTAAAAACAGGAAAATGTGTGAAATGATTAAATTTAAAACAGCAAAAATAGATTCTATTCTTCATGGGCTCTTAAACTTTTCGGGGATGGCAAACCTTTTTTTTTGTACAAAATGTTTGTGGGTTCCTTTAAGCATTTGCAAAGTTTATACTCGCTAAGTTTACATACACTGTATGAGTTTTATTTGAAGTATACTATTGTTCGCAGTAATAAACATCCACAATAAGTTTATTTTGTATATAACGATATAGAAACTCTAAATAACTCAATATGAAACATCACATAATGTAATTATATGGTATATATATAAAATATACATAAATTATAATCTGTTTAAAAGTGTTGTAATTTTGAGTTCCTCTCTGAGATCATTACCTTTTATTAACAACGGTACATGCATGATTTAACTATCAATGGGAAGGAAAAATGGTTGACACCGCCGGACTAAGTACTTCTTCAATATTCTTTAGATTTGATTGATAATCCAAATAATCAAAATTATCTATTGGCTTTCTCCTATAAGAATGTAAATAAACGATTAAGGTATCCAAACACGTTGAGAATGACCAAATTTATATTTTTGTTTTTCATTTTATTGAATAGGGCTATCTTTTGACTTTACGAAACATACTTTTTTTTCTACGCTACCTAGAGGCCAAGTTACAATAAATTTTATAAATTTAGAAAAACCGGAAGTGGTTTTTTGATTTACCAGAAGTGGGCATTTAAATTGCTGAAAATCTATCATGGCGAGTCTGATAACTCAAAATATTACGAATTTATTTCTATAAAACTTTTTAAACCTCAAATTTATGTTATTTTCTAGAGAATGTACTAAAATATTTCTTATTGTATGAATACTTTTTGAGTTATGGCTTGTTATTTAAATAATAGTCTCATAAGAAATGTAACATTTCTTATAATGTTTACTCAATCAGCTCTAAAATTTTCAAATTTTAATAAAAAATTAAAATTTTAGTACATATTCTAGATAAATGCATCTAATTTGTTTTAGTAATACTTTTACTAATATATGTTTATTACTTTTCTCTCTAACTGCTTTGAAGTTATTCAAAAATATTGCTGAAATTTCATTTATAATTGTGATTTTTGTAAAATTCAGGTAATTTATTTTAAATTTTGATAGTTAAATAGTAATATTTATTGGTATTGAGTCCTAAAAGAGCATTTATAATGTTTTAGTATGCTATTTTGTTAAAAAGTACTCCGAACGTGCTCGGATACCTTAAATTATTAGTATTATTAATAAAGAACAAGTTATTTTTTAAGCAAAAGATGTACCAAAGAACCTAAAATATATTGCGATCCCAGCGGCAAGTTACGCGACCCTAGTTTTAGAAGCAACGGGACAGAATGAAGTTTCAATGAGTGTGTGACAGATGGATTTCTTAAAAAAATTACAAAACAAATAATGAAAATTCTATAAATCAGTGCTTTTTAAACTTTCAATGTTTGCGACCGAATTTTCAATCATGCTTTTCATACCCCACCCCCTCCATACAATAATAATGTTTTGAATTTAGTAATACTGTATTTTGACGCTAAGGCTTTAATACGATTTTACTTGTAAACTGCTCAAATTATCAAGTCTTACATTTTGCATATAATTTTGTATATGACAAGCCAATGGGTTTACTAGAAAATTAAACTTGTTCTTAACTTAATATTGATGAATTAATGATCAAATACTTTGTGCTGTACTGAAACATTTGTAAGTATATTATATCATTGTAAATCTATATTTTTTATTATCTCAGAATGCAATTTGTTTTGATTACTTTCAATAAATTACTATATTTTTAAAAAAAATTTTTATTTTTGAATTTTTGATATGCTAGTGCCTTCTTAGTAGGATTATCACACCCCGTAGGGGGAGGGACATGCTCCACAGTTTGAAAATCACTGCTATAAATAAATTATGAAATCATTAGACGATATCTTTATAGGTACATTAACAATTTGATTATTTTCGAAAAACAGACTATTTTTATAAAATACCTCAAATAAAAATATTGCTATAAAAATAGGTTATCTGCAAATCAATAACTTAAATAATCATACAAATATAAACACAAGCAAATTCTTAATAAAAATAATTTAAATATTTATATCACACCTCTCATATATTGAACCATTATTGGCAGAATATAACAATTCAATGAGTCCTGTTTTACTAATGATTTAGAGCTTTACTCCGGAAAGTAGATCACAAAGCAAACATTACTCAGACATTCCCTGAATCGCAATGACTCATTCTCTGAAAGATCACAGACCTTTCCACAGAATATCTATTGAAATGCTAGAAGTAGTTCGACTTTAAATGTATATGGATATTGTATATTTATAATTAAGTACATATAGTTATCCGATATTAGTGAATGAATGCATAATATTGTATTTCACCAATATTTTATCAAATATTGTTGTAATTAATTTCTCTGAAGCTGCAAAATTTCTATTCACTTAATCTACTGTTAAATTTCAGCGTATCAGATCTTTCACAAATACCTTAAGAGAAAATCTTAACCTTTGAGAAATCCAATATTAAAATTTTGATTTTTTTCCAACTGTTGAACAGATATTTGCAAAATTGTTTAATATGTCAAATGTATAATTGAATTAAAATTTTTGAATGCTTGTATGAAAATCACAACAAAATTGTTCGTGTTCTTGAACTCACTGGTAATATCGATAGTTTCAATAAGTAATTCAAAGAACCTCACACATACACAGAAATGTTTTAAAATTAAATATATGTATATTGTATAGATAAATGCTCAATTTGCAATGATATGCAGTTTCGCGATTTTATCATTCTAGCATTTAAATATTTATTTTTGCAAGCCTTGTGTTATACTTGTTGGCACACAAGAAGTCTACCTAGAGTCTAAAAAAAAATGGTGAATTTGTAAAACATAATAATGTCCTTATGGAAAAAATGACATTTTTCTCTTCCCTCCTCTTTTACGATTATAACATTATAATTACCAAGAATGATGAAAAATATAAAAATCTCATCAAAAGTTCTGGAGCCATAAGGAATATGTGTTGACAAATTAGTAATAATACATTAAAGGAAAATTACGGTGCTTTAATTTAAATAATATGTCATGGCAATATCTATAAATAATGGTTCAAAGTCATATGGATAATGGATTGCGATGTAAAGAAGTTGGAAGACTGGAGGCAAGACAATTTCAAGCGGAAAATGCAAGGCAGTTGAATGTGTTCCAAAATATGGGTTCCGGATTATGGAACTAATCCCTATAGATTGGAATAATATTCAGAAAAGGAGTTATAGGGCACCCTATCATCCATGACCTTAAGAACCCACAAGCCAGTACTTGGTGATGACCATTACTTGGCTTCAGTTACTAGGTGCAATGAGGGGTTGTCACTAATCAACTTGCAAATGATATCTGCTTTGTATGGTGCCTCTGTTTCAGTATATACAAAGTGTTAATGAAGTAGGACTTAATGCCATGGGACTAATGATTAACACCCCATTCACTCCAAGTCATCACAGACCCTGTTCGCCGTAGAACAGATATCCTCATCCTTGGACAAGGGATCATTATGTCGTTTTTCTATATACATATGAGTCAAGATTCAATCTAAATGCTGATTTTTGACGATTTAGCTTATGAAGAGTACCAAGAATGCGGTACCATTCCATTAACATTAAGAAAAGGGGCATTATCGTAGTGGTAATGCTGTAATATGGGTCGCACACAGTGATGTACATCTTTCAGGGAAGCACCACGATTGGTCTGAGGTATAGTAATGAGATGTTAGAACATCGTGTAGTTTTTTAATGGGCTAGTTGGCATCCAGTTAATTATTAGCGATGTTAATGGTTGCTCACGCAGGGAAATTTTGAGTGACGAATACTTCGACACTTGGAAAATTCAGATTATAAAAAGAAACATTCCAGATCTGAATTTACTATAGCATGCCTAAGTTCCTCTCGGTAGAGCAATTACAAATTGCCTCGTTATAAAATATTTCCGGAGCTAATATGTATCTTGGTGGCTGAAAGGGAACTATTGTCCCAATACCTCATGAACAGAATCGTAAAAAGTGTGAAAGTTTGTTGTGAGAGTTGCGTGGATGTCCAGTTTGTTCATACGTCACAGAAAACATTCCATGAGTATCCTCTAGTAACATCATTTTTGGACTAATATGCTTTTATCATCATGAATCGGAACGTGTGTTTGTACCATTAAATTTTTACTATTGCATAATTAGAAAAGTATTTTAATAAATGTTTAATTTTTTTAAACAATTTCATTTGATTTGATTAAGTATGTAGTGAAAAGTTTGCAAAAATATGATAGTTCTTTAAATTTTGCATACCAGCTCATATATTTTGATCTATATGATTTTTCTTTAATTTTTGTAAAGATAGATTATATTAAACTGATTTGATAGCGCAACTTCTAACACGATGAGTAAGCATGTTGATGCAAACGTAAAGAAGGAGAAGCAAAAGAGAAATGATTTGATAACAGATATTCATTCACATGACAACAGCCAATCTCTTTTGGATTTGTTGGTGGAAGCTACTTGTCTTTTGAACAGGAGAAGCAAAACGTAAGCATTTACTGACTTTGACGAATTGAGGGAACTTCTAAAATTCTCCCCTTTTTCAAGAGTGTTTCTTTTTACTCGTCTTTAAAAATCTTACTGATAAGTAAGACTTTCAAGTATAAAGGGGTATGTTTGCTATTATTGCACTATCAGAATAATGCCAAATGTAAATAGTTGTACACAAGTACTTGGCTATTAACCTCTTAATTGCCGAGGAAAAGTAATGAAATTCATTCCGCACTGCCACCGTTTTTGCAACAAGAGCGCATTTTTAAGCTGTTTATTGGCGAAAAGGAAAAAAGGTATGTTTTTTTCCTTCTAAAAATTGCTTACTTTCACTGTAAAAAGAAAGAAAAGAAAAGGATAAAATATAATAAAATGAAAATTTGAAAAAATCTCTAGAGTCAATATAATAACAAATATATATATATATAACTTATGTGTTCTGTTATATATACTGAAACATGGTTGAACACATAAACCAGTATCACATTCAGTGCTTACATCAAAAAAAAAAATAATAAGTGCCTATTGCACACGGTAAGCAAAAATGACAGCAAATGAAAAACAGAAAATACAACCCTCAAACGGAAAAAAAAGAAAACAAGAAAAACTGCTTAGCTATGAATTTCATATTGTTCCTGGAATACAGCCTTTCAAATTCTTTCCCCACCTCTTTTCGAAGTAAGTAAATTCTTTGAAGCAATGCCAGTGTCATTTTATTGTATTCCAAGTCCATGGGACTAGTTTTACACAGATCAACACAATGCAAAATCCCCTCCTTTGGAAAGTCGAATATAAACGTCTGAGGCACTAAAGGCACTAGCTCAGCAGGACGTGTATACACACCTGCGGCAAAAAATGGGTTAATATCAAAGAAATATCAAAGAGAGAATAGATACAGATATGTGATATCAAAGAAATATCTGTACGAATGTAACAATTTTAATAAACTTGAAGCAAAACTATACTTAATTTTACCCTTTGTTATGCACTGTAATTTTTTTCTACTTATCTTGAACTATTTTGAGATTTTATAACAAAAACAATATTTCTAATGCAAAGAAAATTTGTTGCAAATACAATAATTGCTAAGTTTCTTAGAAATTATAACATTTCTTCTTTTTGTTTGTGTGTGTGTGTAAACTAATACACACAATGAAAAATTTAAAGAAACAAAACTTCATTTAGTTGTTCTCTTTCTCACCTTAAGTACTAAGAAATATCTTTGTTGCTATATTAATAGTGATAAACATTCGTTATTTAATTTATCTCTTCTTAACACAAGTTTTACAATTAGATACTTCGTAATATCATTGTGTAACTTAAATGCACTTAATACATAAGAAAGACCTATCTTTGTTGATCCATACTCGCCATTTATAGCACCTCATCAATTTGGGGGGAACGACATATATCATAAAAATATTTAATGACACAACTTCCATCTATATACTTTTAGTGCTACGTCATCCCCCCCCCAGGCCTTTATCATTCCAACTAAGTATAGTTCCCTTAGTATAGTTTTTATGATATCATTCTATACCTTATTAGCAGGAAATAGATCTTACTATCCCCTATCACCATTTAACCTTTACTGAATGATTTCAGTTTATGTTTATTATAAACCTTAAACAGTAGGTAATGTGGACTTTATCTTAACATACTCAAGGATACATTCAGCAGGACACAATTTGTCCCCCTACTTTGAAAAGTAAGCGAATAAAATTGATTTGATTTAACCATAGCACGCGCGCGCGAACACCGGCCTTGTTTATCGTTATTATATTTAACTAACTAGATGGGTAATATGTTAGCGAAAGTGTATTTGATTAAATGCATTAACTCTGCTTCAGGGTGAAGCATTTTCTATCAAACAGAGATATTTAGAAAATTTAGAGATTGACTTTGTCCACAGAGTAAATAATGGTTGTGTTTATTAAATACAGTGTAGAATTTTGCAGATTAAAGGAAAATTAATTTTTAAAATGTATGTACTAGTTTACAAAAATACAAAAAAAGATAGATACAAAAAATGTAACATTTTTAACACAATACTTGAAACATCAAATAAGTAGAAGGTTATATCAAATAAGTAAATAATTGTTCAGAGTATTTCAAATAAGTAAGAGAAACCTGAAAGCTGTGTAAGATTTGCCTGAAAGGAAATGATTTATGGTATTCATTGGTTGCATTTTATGCATCTCACAAATCTTATTTATTCTCTAAATTACCCTTTAATTATGCTCGTGTATATGATGCCCTTCTGCTTTTAAATCATCATTACCTTTCACCAGTTTATGAAAATCTTTGTTTACAATTCAGGATTATCCTCAAAATATTTTAGGCCGTATAGAAACATCAGCTTTTAACAATCAGCAAGCGGTTCTTTGAACCAAGCTGTATTTAGCAGGTTACCCTGTCAATGCGTACAAGAGAGTCGATAGTTTCAGTGGAATGATTTAAGTAAAGGCACACTTCTAATACGATGTTCACTGATATATTAGACATGTCTGAAGAAAATTCTTGGTTCAATGCGGAAGTAATTTCATACAATGTTACTGGTGCGTTCATAAGCTCTGTTATGGAAATGCTTCACTACGGACTGTCAATAAGTATTCAGGACAGGCAACTGAACTCTCCATAGAAGCAGGAACCGTCTGAGTTGAGGTATTTCCTGTACATTCTTCCATATTGATTAGTAAAGATTGACCGTGTATTGATTGTCTGGAAAATTAAGAAATTAAACATTATGTCGGCATAATAACTCCAATTTTTTTGAGTATACAAAATTTAAACATTATCGCCGAGTGTTAGGGATCACATTTGACTTATCACCAAATGAATGACCAATAGTTTCCTGATGACAATCGTGATATATATATATATACATCAGAGAAACATTTCTATGTATTCCCATTTTATGCATTGATGACAAAATCTAAATATTTGTATGCTGCCGTTGCACAAGAATTATTCAGCATTAAACTCACCGTACATTTATTGATAATACATAAATTTAAATATATAATTACTTTTGTCATTTAAATTTTTTTTTATTTTACGTCTAAACGTGTAAATTTTCCAAGCATTTCATATGATTCCGATTTCATAATTAGTAGGATTGTCAAAATCTTAAACATAATTTTGTATTATGTAATAGTATAAATTGTGTCAGTTTTTTACTAACTGAAGAATCCATGTATTATAAATTTTTAATAATAATATTTCTATACATAGAAATATGAATATTACTATTTCAAAAAGGTGTTTTATTAATATTACAATAAAAGGCTTTTCTTTTATCAAACTCATTAATATATTTTATTAGCTATAATATTCCATATTACATCAAGATAATCTGTAGTAAAGGTTTAGTGTTTGCTTTCATCAGGTTTAGATAGTTAGAATAAAAATCATAACTGTGCATATATTTATTATTTTTACCAAAAACAGTTTCATCGTTAATACCTCTAAAATATAAAAGTCATTATTAAAAATACAATTAATTTTAAAAGAGTATAAATTTAAATTGAAAATGTTATTTCTTGCAGGACCACCTTCAGATAAACCCTTAACTCTTTTATACAGATAACAATTAGAATTAAATGCTTTCTTTCAACACTAGAAACACTGCTGAGGTTATTTTGATGTTTTTCCCCCAATTTCACATGTTGTGTTTCAACATACAAGCGAGCATCACTTATCATGTTTCTTGCCTTTTTCTAAAAATACTCCCTGCTTATTGTGACAACTTTTTTTCATGTTTCTATTTTAATTACTAAAATAAATAATTTTAGATGTATCTTAAACAGCCAAAGGGACACACACACATTGACCCGCATGTGGAAAATGATTGTTTTTCAATTGAAAGTCTTTTCTCGGTTTTCCAATATCTTATTTTGTTTATGTGTGCGTTGGAAAACATACAACTCCTTTCATAATGGCCAGTAGGAAATAAATAAACCCTAATTTGACTTAGTTTCGATCACGCATAGTGACAAGGAAGATTACTCTTCTCGCCTATACGTGCACCTCGGTGTCACTCTAAGTACTATAATTCTTTTCTGAGATGTGCGCGCATCATAGGGCATGTTTAAGGAACTTTCTGAGAGCTAATAGCCTCCCTACGGCAGCAGTGAAAAAATGAACTTAACGCAACTTTTCACGGCAGCTCGTCTTAAAACTATAGATAGCTACTAAAGTTAAGTAGAAGATTGAGTACACAGGAGCGTTTTGCCCTCCTGGAGCATTTATATTCAGATATCAGTGCTAAAGTCAACAAAGATCAAGATGTTCGTGTTGATTACGTGAAATGGAATATGTAGTCTTTTTGAAGGAAACAACAATGATGCTGTGGAACACATTAGCAATATGATTTTCCCTTTTATTTGCAAGTCAGAGCATGAACAAACGCAAGGATGAGGCAAAAAACTTACCAAACCTTTCTGCTAATGTATACATTCATCGAATTGCGACTGCATCAAAGGCTTTTGTTCTTAATAACACTGGGACAACTCTTGCATCGTTTTGGAGATAACAACAAGAGATATGATATTTTTTAGCCTTTTTTTTGTCTATGAAATTCTAGTCATTCCAACCTTTATGCAGAAGATCTGTGGTACAAACATTTAGATGTTGACACACAATCTTTTCCGTGAAAATATGCGATATCTTTCATTTGATGTACCAAGTAGCTGAGAGGAGAACCTGGTGAATAGGAAATTTACTATTGTTTCTGAAACCTGGTACAAGCTGATTGAAATTCTGTTACTTGTCATATAATTCTGACCCAGGAATATCCATTGATGGAAAAAAAATTTCCGTGTAAATCAAGAAGTAGATTAATCCAATACATGGTCAAATTCTAAATAATGTTTTGGCTAGCAACTAATTTAAAATACGAATTTTTTTTATATGACTGCATTTGGGCAAGAAAAATTGACTTACATTTTGGAGAAATGTAATATATATATAGCCTGCTTATGCATTTTACAGCTTCCTTGATATCTCTAAACTGAATTCTATTATAAATTTCAAGCAATTCTCTAACACTTCAGTTACAAGTCAAAAATCTAACCTTACGACCATGGAAGAACTACAAATTAGTACTTGGCGCAACAGATGTGTTTCTCCTTCTCAAATCAATTCAGTACAGAATCTAAAATGAAACGAATGGAACTTTCAACGTTGCAAGGGACAAAATAAAACTTATGCAAGCTGTGCGAATTTCCAGAAATCAGTTTGTGTTTAATGTGCTGCTGTCACTGTCAAGAATGCATATTGTTATATTTTTTCTAATGTCTTAACTCTTAGGCATATGGCGTACGCATTTGTATTACGTGTATATTTAATTTTGTTCTATTAACATCTATACCCTTGATAAAGAATATTTTATAGTACAATATATTGAATTGTGCAGTGGCGCACACGCGATTTTTTTAAGGATGGGGGAGGGATCCAGGATTGAAAGTCCGCCGTTCTAAAACCATGCTCCAATACGCCGCCCAATATACTATTTTGATTTTGTCAATTTTCGGAAACAAAAAACAGTAAAAAAATCAATTATTGAATAAATAAATAGCATTAATTAATAAAATTAATTATTAAAAACAAATACCGAATTAAATTTGATGTACAATATACATAGGATTATAATCAATCGAAAAAGAAATCAAGTTCTATGAGAGGAACCGGACGCAGAGACCCCTCTTTGAGTGCGCCACTGGCATTGTATATTGTCATTTATGTACTGCCATTTAAATAAACTCTTTAAAGATGGGGAGAAATGAACGAAAAGTATGATTTAATTAATTATAAATATTAATAAACATTTAAAAAACTTTTTAAAAGCATATTGTAATTTCTACACAACAAATGTAAGTTCAACTCAATAAAAATATTTGCTTTCATTGGGCTTGAATGGTTGACCATTGTGGTAATGGCGGTGTTAAATAAGTCCAAAATCCGGCTGTTCTAGGGTAAATATTAATTTAACAAAATTTTAAATTTGTAGAATTTTAAAACATTTCTTCAATTATATAATTATTGTAATTTTCTGAAAGAACCTTGATGATAACGCATTATCACCTATGCATTTTAATAAATTCTGGAAATTACATCTATGTAACTATAACATCTATGTAACTATCTTTTGCTTAGAAAAGTTTAATAAGTTTTTAATGTTTTATAATAGCCGTAACACAAGGTAACTGATCAAAGTTTCTAAAATAATTTGAGACATTATACCTAAGGTGTTGAATATGAGTCTTAAAACCATTGAAAATCTTACGAAATTTTATTGAATTTTCGTGGAATTTAGGGATTTATAAAAAATATGTAGAAATTTAACTTCCGGTACATAAATATCTAATTTTCTATAAATAATTATACGGTTGATGATTTTTCTACAATATAAATCAGAAATGATTCATTCATTTGAAAACGCTTATTAAGAATAAGAATATAAAAATATTTAGAAACTATATGGTATCATTGTCATCTACTTTATTTATACACACTATAATGAAATATATTTGTAAATTTTAATCGATTATTTAATATCCTTATAAAAAACATCGTGATTTATTTTAAAATTTAATTTTATGAGATATTTAATTGTGTTTATTTTAGTAGTATTTATTGCATTGAAGTTCTTCAAATGCTTCTAAAGGTAAACCATATTCAACTGTAGACATTGTAATAAATTTATCTCTATCTCTATTAATGTTTTGATAATTAGTGTTGTTGTTATTTTCAATAGTTAGTCTAAAACCAGAGCTTCTGTATACATATGTCATAAAATAGTTTTTTTACAATACAATTACCAGTTACCGCATACTGGTAATCCTCATCAATCAATCCATGATTATATATGTACATTCTGAATATTGTTAATTCGTATAGATTCGTTAATTCCGAACGTATGGACTACGTTCGGAACCGTGTTTTAAAAAATTAGAGTCAAAAATTGAAGAAATGATGATATATTTTCAAATTTTATCCTTTTATGGAAATTGCTTCAATAATAATAATATTCTGTTTATATAGAACCAAAATTACTCTAGAGATTTGGAATAAGGATTTAAAAAATTTACGTTATTTTTGCCCCTTCTGTTAATTGAAATAATATTTTTTTTTAGAATGTATTTACTCTGATGTATCAAAATCTGAATAAACTCACTTCTAAATTATATTTTTGAAAAACCCTTGTTTAAACACTGCAGAAAGGTCTTTGGTACTTATAGGCAAAAATAATATTATATTTAAAATAGTTTTCATAAAAAGAAAATACTTTCAATATCTATAATTTTTCCTTCATTTTTCTTCAAAAAAATTGCACTTAAATAATTTTGTATTGTAATCCTGTTCTTAAAGCAGTTTTATATGTATATTCTCATTTTGATGATACTGAATATTAAAAATTATTATTCATTTTTTATTATTTATCCTAAGTCCGTAATTGGCTTCTTGACCATTTGACGCCGAGCCTCCCAGTAAAGCGTCAGTCGGGTATTCATCGAGTCTAGTGCATTCTCGCAGGTGGTCGCCATCCATTCTCGCATGGCCGCAGAGTGGGCAGGCCTCGCCAGCAACCAGGCCAAGCCAGTGGAGGTATGCTCCCAAAAGGTCATATCCGATGGTTAGACAAAAGCGAGCAACAGCCTCGGCTCTTTCCAGGTGCCTCGGGATTGGATCCACAGTGGTCAGAGTTTCTTACGGCTTTCCAAGACTCTTGTTGTTTTTTGGGTCACGGTAGTATATTTGTCGATGTGGAAATAATGTTCTTTGGTCTTCTGAGAGTCAAAGGGACTTCTGATTGAGACAACTCGGCTCCCTGTTTGGCTCTTTGGTAGGCCCTCTCATTTCCGAGGATCCCAACATGACCACTGTAAGGCTACAGTCTCGCCATATGAGATAAGCTCCAGAAATGTAGTTCTACACTGAATTGTAATTCTTATTCATATGATTTTTTAAACTCACAGTTCCGAACGTTATCGGATACTTTAATATGACGTAGAAATTAATACTTATACAATAAAAGTAATTAACGTATCATGCCCACACACTACTGAAAGAAGGTTTTACCCTTTTCCTTTTGAGTATCAGATATTTTCTCTTCCCATCCCACAAAAACTTCCCCATAAAAAATACCTTTATGGGATGGAAGGAATTTCGTTCCCACCGTAGGAGCATAACGAAGTTTTCTCTTCTGAATGTGACAAGCGCCAATTTATTACACTCAGCGAGGTGAAAAAAATAATGAAATAATGATGGAGGAGGCAGTTCTCCCTCAAGCACTCTTTAAAATGAACTTTCCCCGCATCTTTTATCATCCACCCTCTCTTAAACACTCCTTTTCCTTAGATCATTGTTATTATTTATTTCGCTGCGGAGGGGTGAAGTGAAAAAAAGGCTTCTGGTTTTGTTTCGAATCATTCCCAGTTTCTTCTCAACTCACCCCTCTTTCCTGTGGTTGGTGTTTTTACCTGTTTATGCTGAGACAATTAATCACGCAGTTTCTGACATGGGGTTTGAAAGATATGGGAGAAAAAAATGTGGATTATTTCTCGTTTTCCGCTATTTCTTAAGACAGATATAGGAAAAAGAATTTGCTATATATGTGTGTTAGATTGAAAGGAAAAGAAAAATATATGTGGTGTGTAGTGGATTCTTTGTTTTTAAACTATCTTATGCGATATCAGCTTTAAGAGAATTTGATATATTGGTATATCAAAGCACCCTCCCCCCCCCTTTTCCTTTTGATCTCTAACGGTCAGGCTTTGACATTTAAGAATTGTCAGATTCACGAAGCGTAACGGTATGAGAGAGGATTTTTATATTATTTATAAACTTGTTTTGCACGATTTGAGAGGTAGTTAATAGTTTAATAAAATTTAGCACAGTCTAATTTGAGCAATCTGGATGGCATTGACGATGGATGTCATAATTTTGAATCAAAGTGAATTAATAAGATTATAATTGAACATTTATGTCTTTCTCCTAATTTAACACCATAGGAAACCTAAAGGGATTAATTTTATTTAAAATGATACTTGCGTTTTCTATGCAAATGTCGGT
This sequence comes from Trichonephila clavata, assembly GCA_019973975.1. Taxonomy (NCBI): domain Eukaryota; kingdom Metazoa; phylum Arthropoda; class Arachnida; order Araneae; family Nephilidae; genus Trichonephila; species Trichonephila clavata. Next base: position 104,987 of record BMAO01012093.1, on the reverse strand, counting down.
AATTTGAATTTGCTTCTTTAAGAAAACATTAAAGTATAATATTAATGAGATATTTGAGAGATCTTTCAGGTTCATTTATAAAGCAGAAACAGCTTATTTATACATTTTACTTCAAATATTTGGGAGATTTGCTCTTATAGTGTTGCTTATTTAATTCTTTATTAGCACCAGCGCCGCCATTAGTAAAAACATAAAAGCTAATGGAAGATGATCTTGTAATTTTGAAGCATGGTCAACAAAGAGAAAACAACACTAGCTGGAAACTCATTAACTAAATTTACACACAATTAAAAACATCAAAATACAACATATTTGCCATGCATCAGCCCCACTACATTTCAGGTGTTTATAACATCAGGATTCAAACCTACGGCATTTCCGTAATATTAATCAGTTTTACCCGTAAGTCTATTGCACAGAGAATCTTTTCTCAATAATAAGGTTTAAAGTTTAAGGTATCCGACTACTTGCGACAACTTTTTTTTCTAAAAAAAATGGAGATAGGGGCAATTTTTTGTTGTTTTTATATTTCTTTAGATATTTTAAGAAAAATATGCTAATATTATTAGAAAGAGAAATTATTATTACTAAAATGGGAAAAAATGTGTAAAAATTGATAAAAAATAACATAAGCTTGGCCCATTCTGTACCAAAAGTTTATAAACAGATTTTCAATTTTTCAATTCTGATGCGTTGCTATGTTATTCATTTTTGAAATGACCTTTATGATAAGAGATATTTTAATTTTTACAAAAACTAGAGAATATTATCTTTGTTATTACATGAAATTGCTTAAAAACAATGGTTATATTCACTTAAGGGGCTTTAATTTTTTTAATAAAACAGTGCTTGATAAATCTGAAGTTTAAAACATTTCAACTACTATACAGAACATACACAAAAAATTCCAGTTAATTATTTTTAAATCTTTTTTAGCAACCGCTGGCCCCGTTTGAGTATTTAAAAAAAACGCATTTCGAGTAAAACGTGTTTTGATGTATGGCATCTTGCTGAAAGTAATGGCATCTGCTTTTACTAAAACACTTGTAGTTTTTATTCCAGTAAACGGAAAATAATAAACTTGGTATTTTTAGAAAGCTAATAAGATGGCCTATAAAATGAAATCATAAAACAAATTTGTCAATTTTTGGCAAAATCCACAATTTTAGGGTAGTCAGATACCATAAATAGTACCTTGGATCCACTTAATACGTCTTAGTTTTCATGAAGCTCAATGAATCATGTGTGTTAGTTCATGGAATATTTCTAATATTTAGACAATTAGTATATATATATATGAACTTTCTATCACTTGTTGTCTTTTCGTTTGTGGTCCTTTAGTTTAAACGCTGGATTTTCATAACACGATGCTTTGTAGTATTGTGGTTTAGGAAAATTATAGTAGCTCAAATTGACAATGACTTATAAAAGATTACAATTCGTACCTATTTTCCTTTTGCGCTTTGTATTCTACAGAATAACAATTGGAATCTGCTTATGGTGCAACAACATAACAAGTTGCTATACATAATTTTATCATGGGCTACAACTAAAAGTTGTTCTTAAGATTATGAGTATTTTTCTAAAAGCTTGGTACAGGGTTGGTCTATAGGCCATTCAAAGAACGTTGAAAATCTCAGCTGAACTGGGAATCTCTTCTAGACTAATACCCCTAGGTGCTTTTGATGTGGCTTAAAACTTTAATACTAAATTTTACGTACATAATATCCAACAATGAGATACACCTGGTGAAAGTTTGAAAGACTTTCAGATTTCTGATGAATAGAGGATATTCTAGACTGAAGGCGCTTTGGTTTTAAAAAACTTATTCACTTCTACCACAAACCTTTTTTAGATGCCATTGTGAAACCATACAATGCAAACCTAATTTAATATCACAAGAATGAATGGGATTTTTTTAAATTTAAATAAGCTTCTTAAAAGCTTATTTAAATTTAAAAAATTCCCCCAAAAATATGGACATTTTAAAGGTCCATATTTTTTTGAAAGATATGTTGAATTTTTGATAATTTCTATAGAATTTAACACAAGTAATAGGAAAATATATATTTACTTGTACTATAATATGCCATTTATATTAGTCATGGTATATATTTTCATCTTGGATTAGATAACTGTTAAAACAATCATTCTAAAACCAGTACCGGAAAATACTATCGTGGTTATTTCATTCTAATAGCTAATATTTTAACAATATTTTTCATATATATATATTTTTATTTTGAAGATTATTGCAATGCACCGTAACAAAAAGAATATATTGCAATAATTATTTCAAAATATTTAATTTTTTTATTTAAACAATGACATTTATTCTTTTTATTGAAAAATGAGTTTTAAAAACATATTATAAGTGCTGAGATATTTTTTTCAGCATTTCTTAAACCTCCACTGACATAAAATATAAAATAATTCCTTTAATCCACTAAGTTAGAAAAGGAGAATTTTCGCTAAGCGATAAAATTTTGTTTTACATTCAAACAAATCAAATATATAAAATACATCTCAATTAAATTGAAATATTTCTGACTCTAAAAATATAATTAAATTATAAATGTTTTTGTATGTTGGTATGTCATGGTGGTTCTCTAAATTCTGCAATATGTCCTTAAAAAATATATTTTCTCTGCAGATGTAAAAAAAAAAAAAGAGACATTATTTTATTTTAAGAACTTTTTGTATTAATTTATTTCGGGTAAGAGACGCTTCAATATTCTTTTTTAAAATAAAATCATTGAATTTCTCATTATTTTAAATGGACGAAAAAATTTTAAGTTATATGATCCAAATACAAAGTTCATTCATTAATGCAGTCTGTCTTTTGATAAATTTCTATAATTATTTTTTAAAAAAAACATTCTAATTGACTTTTCCCCAAGATACCATGAAATAAGGGTTTTGTTTACTTTTAATTTTACCAGATAAATAAACAAACCGTGTCGGAACACTCAATTCATTTATCTATGGGATTTTTTCAGTCTCCTTTTGTCTCTGTGAAAATGGATTTTTTTAAAATATAATAAAAACTCCGAGTTAGTAGTTTCTTTTCTTTTTTCCTCGAATAAGATAAATTATTTTAAAAGCGAAAACTATTTTATTTCTCGCAAGTTGCTAAAGAAATGCTTTAAGTATACTTCACTTAAGTGTGGATTTCTTTTAACGCTAAAGAGAAGTATACATTTATTCAATTTTAAAGGATATGTTTAAAATAAATCTGATTTCAAATAATGAAATATAAAATATGAATGTATGAATTTTACAGGATGTTGCCAAATTCGACCGACAAACTCATAGGGATTATAGTAGTCAGCATGGGAATGGCAAATCACCGAAAACTCGAAGTCACAAACCATATTTAGTCGGTAAAAATCGCGATAAAGTAGTCGACGGGAGGACGATGTGCCAGATGAGGGGAGTGGCCAAACAATTCGGGAATTTGGAGCACCGTGGTTGAGATGAAGAAACCTCCCACGTCTGGGGAGAGGAAAAGCGGCAAGAAAGTTGTTATAGGTGTGTGCTGCAAGCAGCGCAGATGTTAAACGGCATTTGGTTACAATGTTGGATTTCAGGAGTGAGGAATAAGCGGACATGTCCCATTTCAATGAACGCCTAGCACAAAGAATGTACCAGCTTTTTCCAAAGAGGCGATATCCACACCATGCCACCTTTACTTCATAACGCCTGTACTATGAACGCCTACGAAAGCAACTTCGTACAATTCATGTGATAATCATTTGTCGTGGTTTTGCTGACATCAAGCTATGATGCATTGTTCTTACTATAAATATGTTTTATGTCTATTAATATATTTCTTACCTCTCATAGCCCTTTTTCATTCTGCTCCACGTTATAACCGGTCAATTAATAACCGTTTTTACGAATTACTCCCGAATTAATCCAACTAACCGTGGTTTGCGACCTAATGTTCTTTAGTGATTTGTCGTCCTCATTTTGCCTACTACCAACCTTCCTCATTGGTCTTTCGAATTCAGCAACATGATGTACAATGACTATAAAGTAATTACGCCAGTTCTTCAAACTATTTGTGGACAGCAGATCCTGTTCTCTTAATTTCTTACACCAGTGTATATATCAATTACTTGATTAAATACATACTTCAATACTTTTGAATTTGTCGGTTCGGAGGTAGCGTTCCCTCGTCATAAGCCTAAGGTTGCGGATTTGATCTAGGCTGGTGCCTATAGGTTTTCTGGATGCGAAAACCATAGGCACGCATGTCATGTAATTATGTGACATATTAAAGATCCATCGAAAAGTCAGTTTATTTTTGGTACTCTCGTCAAAATAAAAAAATAATAATATTTAGCAACCGACGCGAGAGGTAGAAGTAAATGAATTCAAGCGTCAAAAACTGGTAGCGAGAGACACAAGTAGCTAGTTTTCAACAACGAAATGGCTCCCTCGAGGCTGCAAACGCTTAAGTGCCAAAATGCAGCCCGTTTGAAAAAATAAAATACTTTTGAAGAAAAAAAATATTCAAATTGGTACGCTAAATTTAATTTATAAATATTCCTGCCCCACAAAAGAAAAAAAAACATGTTAAAAGTCGCGTCGAATGGGAGCTGTCCACAAAACACTAATGTGACTGGTTTACCATAATTCTCTTTAATATCATCTATATTTCATTTAAATTGTCAAAAGAAATCTAAACATCAAGTGTGTAAAAGAGAACAAATCATTTATATATTAAAGAAGTATTTTGAAAAGTAAGTAATATTCTAAACTGTACAATGTATAGTAAGTCTAATAAAAGTCAGTATTAAAGTTTTTTCAAAAATCATTAGTAGAATTCTTAGAAAACTTAAAGAAATTTTTCAATTTTACAATTTTATGTGATCTATACTAGTCTTACTTGAAATATAACTTATACAGTTAAGGGTCATTTACATACTTAATTGATAATTTGAATAAAATTATCTTTTTAAAAATTGAATTAAGCAAACTGTCATTAAGTAAAGAGGCTAATTAATATTCGTTCGAAATCATTTTCTTTCACCGTGTTTTGTGCTTCTTGAAAATTGTCACTATAAAAAATATAATACTCTAATGTATTTCATCTGTTTTTTAAATATTGAAGTCCCATTTTTCTAATTAAAATTTTAGTTATCATAATGCAGACACCTCAAATAAAAAGACCAGAAAAAATATAAATTTAAACATTCAATGAAATTTTAAATAAGAATGGCTCGAATATCGAACTTCTACTATTTTTAAACCTTCCTTTGTTCCATTAAAATCTCTAGTTAGTTATAAGTGGCGAATCTATATCTTTTTGATGAGACCTTCATTAACTTAAAACGTTTTCATAATTTTTACAGAATTATATATTTTGTTCAGGAGTTTCTTCCTCAAACTTAATACTTTCTGTTCATCCTATTTATGACCATAATTAAATTTTCATCATTTCAATTACTTATTATCTTTCATTAATTTTTATCATACTACCACTTGTTAAATCTAACTTCAATCAACTTAATTGTTCACTTATGTATCCAATATTTTCCCCTTTAGTTCTTTATTTATACTCTTTAAAACTTTAAGCATTATAAATTTTCGAAATTTTCTTAAAATAATAGTTAATTTTTTATAGTTGAGTAAAAGAGTATGGCTAATTATTTAATAATGTGTTCTAAAGCCATTATTTTATTAATTTTTATCTCAGTCACTAATAGAACATAACTTCTTTTTAATCACCATGTATTATGTTAACCTTCTAGAATTATATTATTCACGAATACATTTAGGAGATTTAATTTTATGTACAAAAGTTTTGCTTAAATAAATACTTTTAAGGGGACATGATACAATATACAGAAATATTTTTAATTTAATGATTTTCATAAATTTTTGGGTTGCTTCCTATATGTATGCATGATGTAAAACAGATTTTGTGCTCAAAATTTCATAAAAAGCAAACGATTTAATTTTTTAAGGGAAAAACTTGAAACTTATGAAGTGATTTTAAAATGCTACTCCTCCAACAAAAATTGAATTACATATATAAAATTTGATTTTGGTATGTGTTTTGTGATAACATGATTGGTATTCATACAATACTTCTTTTTAAGAATGCTTATTGAAAATTCTTTAAAAAAGGCGTAAATTTTAACTTCAATTATTTTTTAAAATATAAGTATTGTTTTGATTGAAAAAAGGATATCAATTTTTGTTCCACGTACGATGATCAACAAGTGAACACTTTTTCTAAGAATTAGGCACAATAGAACAAAAGCCATAGCAATTTAAATGAAGACAAACTAGTTATTTTATCTTTCACAGATAAATCAGTTTAAAGTTTTGATTTACCAATGGAATGTATATAGAAACCGACGTAAAACTTATCATAACTCTGCGTTTTTTAAACTTAGAGCTGTCCCATTTGCGAGTTTGTAGAAAAGTGTATATAAAATTATTTAGACTAAAAAAATTAGATTTGATTTTTGACCGATTTTTGTCAAGTGAATCGTATTGTGTCTCCTTAATTGAATAAGTTCAAAAAGTATGTAAAATCCCTCGAGTAGCTGAACAGTTCGACGTAAATATTTACTCACTCAAATAGTATGTTTTTTATGTGAATATTTATAAACAAAACATAATTATACATTTGTTCTGAAGTTATCCGCCTTGTATTTAAGTAATCAGATATGTTTACTGGCAAAACAATACTTTTTAACGAAAACTGTGATAATAGATATTTAAGAATCTCGGGAACATTCTCATATGTTTAAGACTATGAAAAACCGTCTACCCCAAAATCTAATAAACATTTATAAAATATTTCAAAATACAATCGTAAGATATGACGAAATGCCTTATTAGAAGGACTCATCTCACTCATATTATTTTTTCAAGCAATGCAAAATATAATTTTAAGAAACCTGAAGTAAATTTCGATACAAATGTATAATTTTCTATTTTAAAGAAAATTCATTGTAGATGAGGAGAAAAATTTTGTCAATCAATAAAGAAAAAGAATTCTCATGAATTCATTTTAAGAAAAATAGTAACATTGTTTTATATACAGGGGGGGGGGGAGCGAAATTCGTGTCATAGTAACAAAAAATAGCAGTATAAATGCAGCTCAATTTTAGTTCTCATACATAAATTCCTTTTCATTTGTCAATGAAGAAAATACTCCCTCTGTACTAACGTCACGTGAGGTGACGGAATTAACCTAATCTTTTTTTGTAATTATATTTATTGTACACGATGAAATCGTAATCCCAGTGGATAATGTAATTAAAAGAAAGTACATTTACCTACTTGTATGGACTTTTCAATTTGTCTTTGATATTTTGAGAAAATATTCGAATCAAACTGAACTAAAATGTTTCAAATGTGCGTGACTTTAATTAAGGACACAAATCACCGACATTTTTTGCTAGCATTACTTGAATGTTATTTGCAGGCAAAACTGTCATATTTTGCTTAAGTTATTGTAGATTTATTGTCTTTTGATAGCAGAGAAATAGCCTGTAGAACTTTACCTCGCTTGTGTCTTTTTAACGGGTACAGTGTGTCTTGGTGTACATTTGTGGCTTCGTATCATTCTTGATGGAGTTTTTTAAGTTACATTTGAAAATTTTCCTTTCAACACACAAACGTTTCATGTTCATTGCTTTTCTGAAAAATTTACTTTCGTTATCATGGTTAATATCTATTATTTCATCAAGTTTTCCCTTGTTTGATCAGTTTCAACTTCCTCCAATAGGGATCGTGGTTGCATATTTCTCTTTTTATATTCTATTCATTTACATTTAAAAGCCATAAATTGTTTCGTAAAACGCATTATGGCTACGTCATTCACAGGGAAAAAATGTAGCCTGTAAGTAAAAAATATTTTGGATCAAAGGTGGTTGCGTGGTGAAATCAGACACCCCAAGTACCTTGAATATTGTAAAAAACGCTTGTAACTCCCAAAAAAGAGGGATATATTTGACAAATACATTTTAGTTACAATGAAGAATGTCATATAGGATGTTGCCGACATATTAGACATATGAAACGAAAGATTTTACATCAAACTCGATATATGGAATTTAATTTAATAATATTTAAAGAAACTTTTCTATGCTGTATGTTTTGACGAGATTAGTGTTTTCCAAATTACAAATGCAAAAATCAATTAACAAGTATGCTGTAACTACCTGCAACTCATTTTTATTTTGTTTCCTTTTTTATAACGAATGTGGTGCATGAACAAATATTTTATTACCTCAATTTTAGCATAAAATTCAAAAGGTTTCATTTGCGTTCTTTTTTTTTTCATATTTGTTCATGCTCTTATAAACACGTATGCTTTTTCCTTATTATTTTTTTTAATTAATACAAAAAGATAAAGTTCACCTAAAATATAATATAGCAATTACTTTACCCTGTTGTATTAAGCAAAACTTAAGCAATTAAAAGAATTATAAGGAAAAGCTTTTAAACTATAGTTACACACCATACGTAAGCTTACGAAACTTCACAATTATACGAATCGAAAAAGTACAATTCAGAACAAAAGGGTGAAAAGTCTTTGTTCTATTTTCAAATGCTTATAATTTGAAAAATCTTAACCACCGTTCACAAGGAAAAAACCAATAGAGAATTATCGCCATAATTCAAGACTTCAGATTTAAGTCTCACCGTTCGAGATGTGTTTTTCTTTGCAGTACTTTACTCATCTCATTATCTTCGAAAAAGGAAGAGAAGAAATCGAATGAATGTGCTATGAGTGAAACATCTTTGCGAAATCTGTAATGCGCTTCAATAATTGTAGGAAATTCAAACAAAAACTATAATACCATGAATATTTTGATACAAATACTGTCATGTATTTTTAGACAGTTTTGTTCACAAAAAATTAAATAGTTATACAATTGTCTGCCCTTTTGTTTCATTTTTGGGAACCCTTTAACAGATTTAGAACTATTTTCATTTTAGTAAATGTAATTCTTTTCTGGTACTTTTAATAAGTGAGTTAAAATTTGTCATAATATGCGTGATATTATTACATTTACTTTGCTGAAAAATTTGCAAATTATTTCAAGCATATCATTAGTATAAATTGATTTGAATAGAATCAACAAGAAAGAAAATGTTGATGGCAGCAGTAAATTTTATGCTGGAACTTATTTGAAGCGAAATATTGAATGCAATACCTTATTTGTTCTCTTATAGTTATCCAATATAAATTCGATGATCATTGAAGGAGCGTTGGGGGGGGGGGAGTTCAAATATGTTTCAAAACGTGATTATTTGAAATAGTATTGTTCGGTTAAATTGTTTAGTTTTCTTAGTTCTGCAAAATAAAAAAAAGTTGTGATTTGATATTTTCTATAATTAAGTTATTAGTTTTTAAAAAAAAATATAACTTCAATTGAAAGATATAGGTCACCGACACCGATGTACTTTCTAATTGAAAAATATATATCAAAAATCAGAAATGATATAATTTAACGAATTTCAATATTTTTACAACAAATAAGCCATTAGAAATGTTTTAATAATTTTTAGATTTAGTATAAATTTTAAACATAGAATAGAAATTAGTTATCTCGCTACTTAAATAGAAGTTATCTAACAAAAAAATAGAATTGCATCTATTTCGGTGTTGTCAATAATGTAATCATCTATCTGTTAAACACAAAGGCATTTTATATAATCAAGATAAAAATTTGTTCTTTATATGTTATTTATCAGCGTTCCTTAAACTGTGGGTCGTGCCCCCTAGGGAAGTGCGTGTTAACGGTAAGAGGAAGGCACGAGAAAATTGAAAAGTCGAAAACAAAGGATTATTTAAAACAAAATTTTTATTTACTGAAAATAAACAAACGAAATATATTCTGACATAGTAAAAAATAAAATACACATTCGCACTAATAAATGTATCAGTGCTGCACAATATAATTTTTTCCATAAATTATCAATACTAAGTTAAAAACGAGTTTAATAAATACCAGTGATCCCGTGAGGGCTTGTCATATATAAAACTATACACAAAAAGTAACACTTATTTTGGTAACTTTATAATTAATCCCTTGACTGTCAATTAAAAAGTTACACGATTCGCTCCCCAATGCCCCCGATTTCCAAGCAGGCGCGTGTATGGGATGAATCGGATGGAGGGGGGGGGGAAGGTATAAATATATAAAAGTAAATCTACTGAAATAAGTAAACCCTTCACAAACACTGTCAAGGTCCTTTTATTGCATTTCAAAGCCCTCGGAATAATTTTATGGATAGCAGTGACCAGAAATGTTCGTACTTCGGAAATACGCATATATATATGCACTATCTGGCCAAAAGTATCCGGACACCCAGTGGTATGGACTTAGAGAGTCCTGAGGCACATATTAATATGATGTTGGTTCCTGTTTTGCATGGATGACAGCCTGCACACGTTTGGGAAGACTTTCCACCAATTTTTGATAGGTGACTATAGGAATTGCCTTCCAGGTGTCTATCACAGCTGAAGTGAGTGCTTGCAGTGAGGATGGTCAATTTGGCTGGCTACGTAATCTGCGCTCTAATTCGTCCCAAAGGTGTTCTATGGAATTTAGATCGGGGTTCTGAGAAGGCCAGTCCAGTTTCTGAATACCCCTTTCGTCAAACCACGTCTGTGCAAACCTCGATGTGTGAATGGAGCAGTTATCCTGCTGGAAGAGAAATGGGCCTTCCTCGAAATATTGTCATAGAGTTGGGAGTGCAGCATTGTCCAGAATGCCCACATACATCTCAGAGTTCATGTTTCCAATCACAGGAACTAACGCACCCAGGCCAAACCACGAGAAACACCCCCACCACCATTATGCTTCCACCACCAAACTTAACAGTCGGCACAATGCAGTCACTAAAGAAACGTTCGATAGGGCATCCGCCAAACCCAGACGCGTCCATCCGACTGGCAGACTGTAAAGCGAGGTTCATCACTCCAAAGAACAGTTTTCCACATGTCCACAGTCCAATGACGGTGAGCTCTACTCCGTTGCAATCGATGCTTCGCATTCTGTGGAGTGATGTTTGGCTTGTGAGCGGCTGCACGACCATGGAATCCCAAGTCTTTTAACTCTCCACGAACAGTCCTGCTGTAACACTAATTCCTGATGAACTTTGGAACTCCTGAGAAATTTCCACCAACAAGAACTTGCGATTTTGTTTCACTGCCCTTTTCAGAGTTCTGCGGCTGCGTTCACCAAGTATTTTCGGTTTACCGGTTCGTTTTTCTGCCGTTTCACTGCCTCGACGTTTCCATTTCACAATTACATCACTCACAGTGGATTTAGGCTTCTGTAGAATGTCCGCAATCTCAAGAACTGATTTCCCACAAAGGTGGCATCCCACTATACTGCCACGATCAAACTCACTAAGCTCCTTTGACTTACTCATTGCCTCACAAACGCATAAATACAATCTGACAAACCACTTCCAACACTTTTAGAGCTTTGGATTACGTATCAAATTGCGTCACTCATCAGAACCATATTTTAAGGGGTGTCCGGATACTTTTGGCCAGATAGTGTATATATCCGGTGCAATTAACACTTTGGCTGAGTTGGACGTTTATGTATGCCTGTGGTACTTAAGCAGTTAAAGTCGTATTGTAGCTTTAGTATAATATTCTTAATGTCAATACATTGTTATTATATGGAAGGAAATTTTGATTAAGAATTGGATCGCAATTTTGAATATTTGAGAACAGCTATATATTATTAAATTCTTTAAAGATATTCATAAGTAGCGAGTGCTTTTATTCTTCAACTCAAGGTTTAATACTTAAACTCTAATGATCAGATTGTAATTTAGCATTTTTATGAGTGTAATATATATAAGTTAATTTTAAGTATTTCTATGAAAAGAAAAACCTCGTAAATTTGCGGTTGTTAAACCAAAATTAAATGTTTTAAAATTGTTTAATCATTACTTAGGTAGTTTGCTTATGTTTCATGAAACAGTATAACATTTTTTTTTATTTAGCTAACAAAAATTCGGTAAGAGTGTGAACATTCTTAAATCTTCAGTTTTTTTCCACGTCAAAGGAATAAAAACACTGAAACACAATTTAAGACTCGCTTTTCCAAAATCGCCGACGCAACACATTTTTGCTCTGTGTGTTTTACGAGGCTCAAAAGTGGGGAAACAAACATTTCGCAGTTTCAAATAAACCGGGCCATAAAAGACGAAACAAATGTCATCCCATTTCAGTTCCTTTAAGGAAACATACAGAGTTATTCTGGTTCGCTAAGACGCCTGTTTCCTCACCCGAATGTTACACGAACTTTTATGTATCCAACATCTTGTTCTTGCTGAAAAACAACCCATTGCACATAACTTCATCATAATAGGAAAAAGTAACAAAGTAAGCTTTGATACATTAAATAAGTAATGTATTTTGAAATATTTTTTAAACTTTAATATTTTTCAATATTTGTGTTTGCTTTTTATTATTTTTAAATACTTCAGATTTGACTCTAACTTACTGAGTTGTAATATATATTTTAGAAACAATGCCTCCTGCATTCCCACAAGAATAAAGAACTGATGATGTAACTAAAAAAAGTTAGATTTGTCGAATTAGAAGCTACACGATGGTCAAGAACAATGGATCCTTAATTTTGTAATTGCAGTAAATCAAGAGGGTAGCGATGCAGACTGCTGTGCAGTAGAGCCTGGGTTTGAATCCCGGAGAAGGCATGGGTGTTTGTAAATGCATAGTGCCTTCGCGGCATTGGGATACTCTAAATAGCCGTCGAGCCGAAAGCCCTCTCGTGAGGTTAATGGAGAGGGGGGAAGCCTCTGACCCTTCCCAGGGTGTTCTCCCTAAAAATTGGGTTGGAACCGAGCCAAATCCTACTATCATCTACATGGGGCTCAAAGCTATGGCTAACGACAGGCGTACAATATAACCCGTTGCCATGATGAATTTCGCGGGCCTTGATTTGACTACGGCAGGCAGGTGGCATTAGCAACAACAAGTACAGATAATATCTGATGTGGTACATTTTCGCTTCTAAATTCCACATCCTGCATTGACTGATTGAAAGGTAGAGTGCTCACATTGTAAGTAGAAGGTTGTGGGCTCAATCGGGATTAAATTCAATAGAGAGATTTTATGTATAAGAAAATCATAGGCATGCATCTTATATGATTGAGTAGGACGTAATATACCCTTTAAAATTCAACTCGGCTCTGGAACTCTCGGCAAAAATAAATTATAGCAACATTTAGAATGAAATTAATAAATTCAAATGACAAAAATGTGGTAGAGGAGACCGCTACTAGATGGCGCCTCCAGGAAATGGTTCTTTCACTTAGGCACTTACCATATCTGCAAAGTCATAGCTGCCGAAATGCAATCCATTTGGAAAAAAAACATGACACATTGGGATGACATTTATACTTTGTTTTTATTAAAGTCAGAATGTAATTTTACTAAATACTTTTAAAGAATAGTGAATGAAATTGTAGTGTTTTATATATATGTGATTATTCTATAAACCCATATACAAGGAGTGTCCCAAAAATCGAACTGTTACACGCGAATGTATTCTAGTTAAGAATTGCGTTGTTAGGCTGTGCTACTTGTGAGTCTCCCGAGGCTTTAGTGAGCTGGCGTCAGTCTGAGTTTAATGTATTGCGTGTGATGCTCTGTTGTGTGCGCTCCAGTTGGAACCATTTGGCAATTAGAGAGATGTCCAACCACAAGGAATGTGGTGTGTAAAATTTTGCTTCCTTTTGGGGAAAACTGCAGCCGAGACTGTAGGGATATTTCGGCAAGCTTTTAATGATGCTGTTTTGGGTAAATCATAGGTTTACAAGTGTTTTCCTGTTTTAGTTCTGGCAACATGCTACCTGAAGGCGTGCTATGCTCAAGGTGTCCTTTGGCTGAAAGAAATGCGGAAAACATTGTCACAAAATCAATCGCACAATTGATAAAGTTCTTCGGAAGACGTTTGACGTAATTTTTGAGGAACCTAACGTGCCAGTTTAGCAAATTTTAACCAAATGTTGCACCATGAGACGGGTGGTTAAGAAATTTGTTCCTCGCTTACGCAAAGATGAAGAGAAAGTCTGCTCAGAGATACCAAAAGGGAAAAATCATTCGAATATTTGCCACGACATGAAGAGTGTAAAGTGCAGAAGGATTCCTTTTCTTAAAAAAATAATTATAATTGTGGATAAATCTTGGTGCTACTGATACGATCCAAAATCGGAGCAAGCATCGAACCAGTACCTCTCCTCAAGATTTAAAGAACATCAAAAACTGTTTTGAGCTGAGAGAAAGGCGTTGGATATATATATATATATATATATATATATATATGTATAAAATAAATCACACAATTATAATTAAGGCAATATGGTACCATCTTTAATTTTTTTTTTTATTTTTAATATTTGATATTTGGTTTTAATTGTATTTCATAAAGGTTTATATTTAATAATAATTCTAAAAAAAAATTTTTAATTTGTTGCAAAATGTATGTAAAATTTAAATTTTTTTAGCCTTTTTAAGCATTTTTTAAATCCCTAAGGCTTTTTTAAATATGTCTCTTTTCTTTCAAAATTTTTTTCTAAGTACCTTATACTATGCTACATAAAACTGTGCATGGGTATTTTTGTGCTGTTGCTCTTTAATTTTTTATTAATTTTTTTGTAGTTAAACTCCCAAAAATTCTCAAAAAAAACATTAATTTTGATTTTGAAATTTTTTAGAAAAAGTAAACTAATTCCATGCACAGTTTTACAAAACATACATTTCAGAACATGAATAAAAAATTTCAAACCCATACTTCAATTATCAAACAAGCCTTAGGGTTTTCAATAACAGTATATTTACAAAAATTCAACATGGAGAAATATGAGTTTGAAGTTTTCATTGCATGAATAGCATGAAATAATATTCATCGAATAGTCTGAAACTGTTATGAACTGTTGATTATCTTATTTAAAGCTACTTACGATAAAAATTGCACAAATGTAGAACAATTAAACAGTATTCTGCCATAATGAATACATAGAAAAAAACGAATGAAAGTTTAATATTTCATAAAACTTTATCTTAATACTTATAATAAAAAATAAATTCACACACTTCAGAGCTAATTCCATGCTCAGAGCTAATGCACAACATGTACAAAAGATGTTTATGCCTTTATTTTTTATTTCCATGATTTTAAAAGCCTTCGCATGTTAAATATTGTACACGAATAAAAGCAAAACCAAATAACAATTTATAGGTAAAATACATCAAAATCTAAGAACGTATATGTCATTTGTTTAAATAAATACCTTAAAATATTTTAATAATAAATGTGTTGAATCTCGCACACATGGGATATATATATATATATATCACCAAAAACAAATATATAAAAATGGAGAGTTTTTCTATTCTTGCGAATAGGATTTTTAATTATCCGAGTTATCAAAATGAGATTTAGTATTTGTGCTTTAGGAGAATCCGTTTTGAAGTTTTAATTTAATTCATAATAACATCATAAAAAGCACGCACACCTTTGAAACCTTGACCAAATCCATTTGATCCTCCAGAAAATAATTCACAAACTAGAATTTTTGCATGAATTGCACAATTCTTCCTTAAAATGATTTATTACTGCATATATAATGTCAATATTATTGATGCGTATTAGAAAAATAATTAATTTATTTTTTATCAGGCTCTTTCCTACTAGATAATCTGAAATGTAGGCGTGGTAGTTGCTGTTTAGCATCTAACATTGCTCCATTACATAATGAAAAATGCAGGTAAAGCTTTGAAATTTTGCAGGCATATTTATAAAGGTTTGGGGTATCAAATAAGCCAATAAAAAATGTTTCGACAGTTTAATGATTTTTAGGGTAACATATCGCCTTAAGCAAATATTCGAAATCATATGAATCCCAGAGTACGACATCCCATTTCAAAATATCAATGGCGAATAAAAATAATGAAGATCCAACATTTTCAAAAATTTATAAAATATCCAAGTGCAACCTCGTATATATATATATATATAACAGACGCATGTCTACGTGATCAGCTACTTGTTATGCCATTCACTATATTATGCTTTGGTCTTAGTGGCATTTTTAGAAGCCGGTGTATTAAACTCCTTAGACCGAAAACAACCACCCCACTTTTAAACGGTCATTCATTGTGAACTGACCAAAATGATACATGTAACAATCTTAATTTTAGCAGATATGTGAGAATTGAGTACACTGTGCTATTTAAAATGTGCCATCTCTCATGGTTCATACCATGGACTCTTGAGTTTCTAATTTAATTTGAATATATTTGACGAGGGTGCTTGCTCACAATTTAAAATTTTACTCTACTTCCTCTAGATCTTTTTAGAAATTACTAAAAAGAATTGAAAGTGTACTTGCTTGTGTATAAAATGCCATTTTTTATTCTTTGATCCTTTAAAAGTGATATTATTCTTCAAAAAATCACAACTTTTTGCCTCTGATGATGATAGTTTCCTTTGTTTACAGAGTTATCAACCTGTTACATAATATACATAACCTACAAAGAAAACTTCATTCATCTATCTCTCCATATTAGATTCGCCAGTACCTATACAAATTTTGTCCTACTCTATATCTCTAGTTTTTGAAACCAGAACATGTATGTTTTTTCTGTTTGTCTAGAACATAAATTAAACCTTTCAAACTACACATAAATATTTCATCACTGCCTAAATAGAATTTATTCAAAAAATAAAATAAAATGTACTCAAGTCTCCATTGCGTTGAATATAGATAAGACTAAAGCGAAAGGGAGGACCAACCATCCATGGACCCTTTAAGATGGCTATCGGGCTTTTCATTTCTTGCCACCCCTATCGCTTGACTATTACAAGTGACGAATGATTTCATCCCCTTATCGTCTCAAGACAGGAAGTGCACCTTCAGCCGTTGGCCATTTGGTCAAGTCCGTAGCAATTTATCTGCTGTACCCAAGCGGAGCAGGCAATAGAATGGATAAATGTTTCAATTCTTGGTGAAACACGGTTCTTAAATGGAGGGGATTTGATAGATATGGATATGTGTGTGTGGTAGAAATCGAAAAGATCAATACTTAGCTTAGGGTATACCAGTATTATTTGAGTTGAATTCCCAATATTTTAACATGCTTATATATACCGTATATTCTTGTGTATATCACACACTTTTAGTACAAAAAATAAGATCAGATTTATAGCTCTAAAAATAAGGATACGATAAGTATTAAAAAAAAGAACGTTTCTGTATTTATTTACATTCTGTTTATTTAAAGAGAGGATATAACTTATGAACTTTCATTATTGAACGTCATGAAATGTTCGACAAATTTGTCTTCCAATATGTCTCCAGGCACAATATTGAATTCTTTTTCCTCTTCACAACATTCCATTTACCCACTGATCCATAAATAGGTAATCATCTTCCATTCCTATTTGGTTTGTTTCATATACTATATTTTTTCACTGATTTCATTAATTATTCCGGGTTAAATTTCCTTTCATGGTTTTATTATCTACTCTCACACTATATTTAGATTTCGAAAGATAAGAACATTGCTCACGCACTTCAAGTATCTTCGCAAAAAAATGTAGGCACTACACAGTGAATACACTTAAAAATTAAGAAAACCGGTTTAAAAGCATAGGTGCATGGAATACGCCAGTATGTACAGTGTAAGTATGCTAAACTTTTAAATCTTTCAGATCGAATCTTGAGAAAATTTTCAGATCAGGCTAACATTTTGAATAAATATTGAATACAGGAATAAGTAGGCAAATTAAAATAAGAAGTTTGATTGGTGAACAACAAACATAAATAAATTCATACTTCTAGATAAATATACATTTTTTCGAGCATTAAAAAAAATAAATTAATATGTATAAACTAATAAACATGCTTCTTCAAAGAACAAAATAGGAATATTTTTCAACCTAACAAGTCACATACTGTACCTAAACATGCCCTTGCTTTATACTGGATGATTTGCTACCAAACGGACAAACTTGCAAAGTGTGTAGGGAGTACATAAATGACTCGAAACCACATATCTGTGCATAGTCCCCAATGCCGTAATTGCTAGTTATGGTGCAAAGAAGCGGAGGATAAAAATGGAAATGGTATCACATTAATGGGTCTGTTACACATTAAAGATTTAAGGAAAGTTTATACTACAACAGGTGTTCAAAAGTGCATGGACGTCATCTGGAATTGCATAAAGAAGCTGGTGTTTGAAACATTTGTTCCTTCAGTTGAAGACCCCATCACTCGTAAATCAGTGGTTGTCGAGAGGATATTTGACATGCCAAGAATCTTCCAGAACGTATTAAATTCCATGTAGTGCAACTTCCAGGCATACCAGAGAGTTTTGAGCACATGTTGTAGCACAGCCTTTCAGTAAAATGTTTTCTGTCCCATTAATATGTTGATGTTTCTTTTTTTTTCTCTTCTTATTTGTATCTTAGCTTACACATCTACGGCATTTGCGAACATACAATCCTATGTGATTCCGAGTCTTATCTGTAAATCCAACACACCCTGAAAGTTTGTCGGTCTGGTAGCAAACCATCCCTGTATATGACGTTGGTGTGTCCCGATAAGTATGTTCAACAGTTTTTCAAATGTTAAAAATATTCTTCGAATAGAGGTTAAATATATTTATATTAGTTAAAAAAGCAATTTTTTGTAACATTGATCGTTTAAACCAACAGATTTCCTTGCAAAGCGACTAATAGTTTTTTTTTATCTATATCTAGTTTTCTACATCTTAAAACTACAATTCTAAATTAAATTCAAAATCAAGGTACAATTTTAACAAATTGTGGTGCATATTTTGTCTTAAATCCAAATATTTCAGCCATTAACTTTAAAATAAAATTATAATACCTCAAGAGAGAGTTATGATAACGTCGCATTATGAAGCAACACGAAGGCTATTGGCAGTAAGTCTAAGGCAATCGAACTGTTCCAAAAAGGGTTTAGAGCTACAAACCGATTTTTCGGGAAACACAACCACCCTCGCTTCCAGTCTGTATTGATCGAAAACTTAGTTTACATTTTAAATAATAGTCCACAGTAAATTTACAAATAAAAATTGAAGCTAACTGTACGATATACATACTGCGTAATTAACTTAATGGTGTAATAGCCCCTCAGAGCCAAGGCCTACTGTGCAAACCTCATTATGCGTGACCTTTGACTCTGAGGTGCATGAGTAGATGTTCCGGTCAGATGGTCAGGTTGACGAGTGAACTCTCAGTGTTAAGTTCCCAAGCAAACTTGGTACTCATTTATCGACCCACTGAAGGGATGGAAGGCTGAGTCAACCTTGCCCAGCCCAGGGTATGATCCCCGGGCCTATGGTGTGGAAGAGTGATGCACTAACCACTCAGCCAATGGGCTTCACATACGTAATTACATAATTCAAAGCTAGAAAGCTAAAAATAATTAAAAGAAAACACAAAGGGTAAGAGAAATGGAAAAGAAAATACAATCTTCCAGCATTCTTAAAAATACATAAAAAGTAACAAAAATATCCAACACAAATGTATCGTACAGACCCAAGCACAAAGTTTTTCAATTTATTTTTTCAGTCGTCATGACCAAATCCTGTTGCTACTTTTTCCACTTAATTTGACCTTCAGTTTTAAAATAATGAATCAGTATCGGAAGAAGAATGATTGATTTTAGATCAGCTCCCTCTTTAATGAAACCTAATATAAATTCGATACATATACTTTAAACACACTATAAACTTTATAAAAAAAGAAGCAGTAAAAAAAATATTTTTAATTTTTTGGAAGCACTTTTTATTATTTTAAAACAAGAAATAAACCTTTTTACGAAAACTCGCAATGTTAACTAAGAGCTAAACCAGAAAAATGCGTTATATTGTGTGGGAATATCTGTAGTGCTTATAGATTGTGAAGTCTCTCTACTCCAGACTCCCATTATCCCATTCCACCGCATAAGAACCCGCTTTAGACCACATACGAGTAGCAATCAAATCTCATTTAAAGAATTTGGTTTCGAGTTGTAAAGATATTTCTAATATACATGATTTTAGTTTAGAGAGAATGGAAGGATTTTTTATGATAGATTGTAACCAAGTATCCTTTTGCATCTGTTCCGGTAGCTTAGAAGTAGCGTGCCTGTTTCGTAAGCCCAAGGTCGCGGGTTTGACCCCGGCTGGAGTCAATAGATTTTCTGGATTCGAAAATGACAGCCACCAAATTATTATGTGGCATATAAAAGATCCCTTAAATATTGATTTGGCTCTTGTACTATCAACAAAATCAAATCACAATAATATTATAATTCGACGAGAGCTTAAATTAAAAATTAACTCAGACGTTCAAATTTGGTAACGAGGTCGGCGCGTCCCCAAATGCCCTCGTGTAGCTGAACAGTGGGACGTTAATATTTACTCACTCAAACAGAGGCTATAAGTATATATGTGTACTACAGATTATTTTGAGAGGGAAAAAATGCAAAATACTTTCTGGAGGTTAAATTTGCATGATATCCAATCACCTAAAGTACACCTCAATCTAACTTAAATTCAACAATAACCTAACAATCCAGAATAATGGCATTTTTACACCGAATGCACTTTCCTGATGCTTCAAATCCTATTTAGTACTTTTGTCAGGCAGCGACCAAAAGTTTCTTTTAGTCTGTTGGCTTTAGATCAAATTTACTCTCATACTACTTAGTAAACTTTCGATGTCTGAGCTAAAGGGTAGAAAAGCAACTCAACTCAACTCTAAACGGCAGTTTACCCATTAAAATGCCACCCCAGCGTCACTCTTGCTTTCTCTCAAATATTTACCGGACAGAGTGGAAGGATTTATATATTGGAAGTAAATTTATTTCCACTACTTCCTTTTTTATTAAAAAAAAACAAGAGAAAAACTTTCTCGCTTCTTTCCGCCCACAGGACAAAACAATCTGCCAGTAAACTAGCGACACGTACTCGTATACTATTGGAAGAAGAAAAAGAAGGATGAAAAAACTCAAGAGAACCGAGCAAAGTTTTCTCTTTGAAAACTTCTTTTGAGTGACGCGTCACATATTTATTACACACTCCGTCGCAGCCGAGAAAACAGAGGGACAGGGCTCCGCTCCAGCTCGGGCTGTCGTTTCCGATCGCGCACCCAGTCTACCGTGTAACGATAACTTAAAACGGAGATGCTTCGAATTTCGCCCGGATACCAGCCGGATTCTTCGATGGCTGGATTCAAGGGAGCATTCTGCTAGGGAGCTGGGGGAGAATTTTGAGCTCCCTTATGGAGAGGGAGAGATTAGGACTCGTCGGAGGGAAATGGGGGTCATCTGGAAATTTTAAGGAAGTCAAATGTTTACTTTATTTATTTCCTGAGTTAACTTCTGTTGTTGGTCCATTGAATTTCAACTTTTAAGTGAATTGATGCAATTTCATTTAATTAAACTAAAACTTGATTAGTCTGTAACCATGGTTTATTTAATGTTTCGAATTACCTTTTAAATTAATTGTTGTAACATATAAACCAAACTTTTTTACACAGTTTTGTAGTAATAAATTAAAGAAAAAAACTGATTTCTTCTTTTTTTCTTAAGGTATCCGACAGGTTGCGACAACTTTTTTTTTAAAAAATGGTGATATGTGGATTTTGTTGTTGTTTTTATATTCTTTTAGTACATTTAAAGAAAAATATGCTAAAATAAAGAAGCTAAAAATAAATTATTATAACCAAAATCTGAAAAAATGGCTAAAAAATGACAAAAAATAACATAAACACAGTCCGTTCTGTACCAAAGGTTTACGAACAAATTTTCAATTTTTCAATTCTGATGTGTTGCTATGTTATTGATTGTCGAAATGACCTTCAAGATAAGAGATATTTTAATTTTTACAAAAACTAGAGCACTTAATCTCAGTTACTATATGAAATTGCTTTAAAAAACAGTGATTATATTCACATAAGGGACTGTAAATTCTGTAATGAAACAGTGATTGATAAATCTGAATGTTAAAACACTTCTATTATTATACAGAGCATACACAAAAAATTTCAGTTAATTATTTTCAAAACCTTTTCAGCAATCGCTAACCCCGTTTGATTATTTTCAAAAAATCACATTTCCGGTAAAACGCGTTTTAAAGTGTGACATCTTGCTTGAAGTAATGGGCATCTGCTTTTATTAAAACAATTGCGGTTTCTGTTCTAGTAAACGGAAAATAACAAACTTTGTATTTTTATAAAGCTAATAAGATGGCCTATAAAATAAAATCATAAAAAAATTGAAAATTTTTGGCAAAATTCGCAATTTTAGGGTAGTCGGATACCTTAATAAATCTGAACTAAAATGCAGAAGGGGAAGAGGTCTAAATTTATCAATTAACTGCTAGTTTAATTTCTGAAATATCATAAACTAGGTAGAAACCTGGAAAATCATATGTTTAACGTTTATCTAATTGTATAACGAATCTCTGTGAAATTTAAAGATTTTCTTTTTCACATGTTTACAGAAACGTAAATACTTCAAGCCGGGTATCTAGGAAGTCAAACTGTAGGAAAAAGCAGGTTGATGATTCTGTCATCACCGAAATGGTGGCGGAGCCCTTGTTTCACACAACGGGCGATGTGTGGTGGAGCACCATCCGGCATAATCACTGTGGTTGTATCACATCGCCTTGCCTGCCACTTCCAACTGGTAGCAAACAATGGTGGATAACATATAGAGCATGTTTTGTACATATTTGCAGATTATTTATATGTTCTCAATAAAGCTATAATACGCCACCTTGGGTTGGTTTTAGAAACTTACTGTCTTTTTCCCCTGGATAAAATTCCAGTCATTTCATTCTGCCATTACGCAATTTTCATGCAATTCCGCTGTATAGTTTTTGCAATAGATTGATCGCAAATTTCAAGTTTAATTATAGACACCCATTATTTGTAAGAAATTCAGTAGCTAAATTTTAAAGTACTTAAAAAATATTTAATTTTATATCATTTGTTGTACTGATTGCATGATTGTAACTGATGTTTATTTTTATTGTCTTGTTTGTTTTTTCACATTGAATTCGATAAAGTATCCCTTATGATAAATACATTTATTCTATTTCTGTTGACATCATTTACACGCATACATAATTCACTTCTGGAACGAATATTAGAATATTAAAATAAAATATAAACTATTCTTAATTTTTTTGAAATTATGCTTTTATAATTTTATATAAAGAGTAAATAAGCAAATAGAAACGCTATGAGTGGCAATAAAATTTTAAAAAGTCAAATATATGGTCTCTAAATCTTTGATTTAAAATCATGCATTACCTGGTAAGGATATGCCTTGTTTGAGTAAATAAGAAAACCAACATATATTTTATAGTCTATTTTTCTGGGAATTTTACCTTACTTATATAAGTCTTAGTCAAATCATTAAAGAAATATTTTCATCTCCAATATCCATACAGTAAATCTTAATGTTGATGAAACTCTGTTTTTTTTAAATGTTCTTTACCTAAATTTTTATATTACTAAATTTGTGCTTAAAATATGCATCAACATAAGAAAGAAACTACATGTACTTTTACAAAAAAAGTTACTTATTGGCAGTTTCTCAACTTTTTAATTATTTTGCTATCCTGTGTCTTTATATTATGATCGATAGTATTTGTTGCTTGGAGAAAAACATTTTTTTGGTGATTTATAATGTTACTTATTTTTTTCCATTTATTCTTGAAGGAGAGCAATCTATTTCAAATGTCTGCGACACAAATGTTCATTTCATAGTTACGAAATGTTATCTAATACGAAATATATTTTTAACAGTTTCTTTCTTTTCAATACACTATATATTACTTTAACTAATAACAATCTAGTGTTCTTTTTTTATTTTTGAATATTTGCATTCAAAAACGAAATTCCATGTCATTTTATTTATTTATTTATGAAATTTAACATGACCCATAACAAGATATCATTACATATGCAGTGAAAAGAAACATATAATACTTCAGAATACCAAAATACAAATACATGAAATTAAGTAAAAATTTTAAATGGTTATGAACTAACAGAATTATTAAACCCAACACATCCTGTTATGTCCAAAATACATAACATAATTGTAAGGGTTGTATCTTGGAGAATCCCAAAAAGCAGACTGAAAAATATTGTTGCATTTCATATTTTGAATTTCAATTAAATCACATGAACAGCAATTAATAGTTACATGGATATTCTTTAAAAAAAATGTTTGTTTAGCATGAACGGACTGAGTTCCAATAAAATTGCTTATATGATAGGTTTTTCTTTACAAACGTTCTCAGTTTGATAGAAAGGGGAGTTTATCAATAATTTTTGTGTTTGACTCTATGCACTTTGTAAATACTGTGGGATTTTTACACGAAACTTGATTTTAATATAATATTTTGGAATATTTGTGAAATTACATTGATTGTGAGAAAGTTATGCTTTTTAGTTAATAAATCTACATGGCCATTACCTATATTATTTGACTGTTTCTTTATCCAAAATACTGGAGTATATTGATATTAAAATTTCTGCACAATAATTTCAAAAGCATGAACAGAAAGATTATAACATGTAAGAACGCTTTTTTTCTGTTTTGAATTATATATTGTGTTTTATTTTTTATCGGTATATGTGATAATATTTAAATGGAAATGGTTTTCTCATTAATAACTCCAGATCAATCTTTAAAAAATAGTAAAAGCTTCAAGGTGATTATTAATAAATGCCGCTTGTAAGTGTATATCTCCTTCCTTACACGATTACAATATTATTATCATTAACATCAAAAACATAACCAATATTATTTCAAGTATCACATTTATCGATATACATTTGTATTGGCCAAACAGCATCAACCAGTATGAGTTTACCTGGAGGCTGCAAAGGTTTCGATCGAAACTCTGTATCAAACTTACGATGGGAACCGCATTTGTCTTTAAAATGAATCGAAGTAAAAATTCAGTAAACATACCTCTGAAAATAAGTTAAATGATCATTAACTTAAAAATATTTCACTTAAGAGTCTTTTGAAATAATTGGGAAAATATTATTCATTATTATTTTTAAGAATCCTCTAAACTAAGTGGCGCAATAGACTATGACTGGCCAAGGCCCATTGTACCAATCTCAATTTTCGTGACCTTCGGCGCTGAGGTGCATGAGCAGATGTTACGGTCAGATGGCCTGACTGATGCGAAAAAATCCGATGATATAAGATTGACAGTAAATTTCGTTTATTTAAATATAGTTGAGAAGGTAATTACAATAAAAAGCAATAGTTTCTTCAGATTTATACTATCTTCGAAATGAATGAGTTAGTGTTTGTTATCATAGCACTCTGAATCAACATTGGCGAAAGAATTCGTAATTAGAACCGCGATCAAGAAAGACACGAAACCGGTAATCATTTCTCCTTAATTCCCTACCACTACAAGGTGAAGACTGAGTCATTAAAAATTTAACGTGCATCAGCCCATAGATACGGAGACTCCTGATTTGCATCAGGACTTGAATCCGAGAGTTGGGCAACGGCAGCTACCTTAGCAAATTGGTCCCCTCCTAAAGAAAAAATTGAAGAACAATTATATTAAACAAAAAAAAAGCTTCCATTGTTCCCCAATTTTTTAGAATTATTGCAAAATGATGGAAAGAAAGCTTGAAAAGTCATTTATGTACTATCGCAAACATGCCAACTTTCATGATAACTCGCCAAATTTGCAACACCGATTTCACATGTGTCGCAGACTCTAAAGTGGAAACTATTGCTTCGCGTTTCATATTTCTCCTCTTACTACCACCCTACGCCGAACTGTTCGTTGATATAGAAACCTCGAGAGAGAGAGAGAGAGAGAGAGAGAATACTAAAATGCGAATCTCAGATTTACTTAATTTTTAATTAACAAAACTTAATAATAAAACTATTAATAATCATATAATTTTATCTATTATAATTTTCCTTCTATATATATTTTTTCCTACCGGCTGGGTGGCGTGGTTGGTTTGTCGCTGGCCTTCTGCACCCAAGGTTGCGGGTTCGACCTCGGCCCAAGTCGGTGGATTTTCATGATGCAGAAAATTGACAGCAGCCATGTCGTGTGATTATACGGCATGTAAAAGATCCCTAGAGTGTCTGTTTGGCTTGGGTGCTCTCGGCAAAATACTTTATACTTTTTCTTAACCATAATTAACTAGCAGGTTTTATTCGTTATATGTTCTCCAACGATGACAGCTTGCTTCGAAGATTTATGACTGCATTTTCCGGTACACTTAATAAGCACCTGTAATATTTCTGCTTAGATTAGTTTTTTCTCTGAAAGTTTGTCTTTAGAAATACTTTGAAGGAACTATAACAAGAAAATAAGTGATATTTCCTAGTTTAGAATTAGGTTCGTTTAAAGCCCTATTAACACAGCTTTCATCAATCACAAAACACATATAAAACTTACCCAGCCTGTAGTCTGCTAAAACCATTTTTATAAGTACTTCCTTTATATATGGTGTATGGTACTTAGAAATAGTATGCCTTATTAATCAGCATTGGGATTATTTTATTTTGTTGTTTGCCAGTTGCAGTAAACTTAAGAGTTGAGTTATTGGAATTGGTTTTCCTATCTTTGGCTCGCCTTCGAGGGAACAGCATTTGATGTGATATCACATTTTCCATATTCTCTTACTCAGAGGAAATATTTGTGTGATGTTTTGGAAATACTTTTATGTATAATATGATCAGTTTCCATTATTTTCAAACTATTGTTTTGATACAGACACTCTGTACCAATAATATTTCCTCTTAATATCGGTTTCTTTTCTTAAAAAGTGTAAGGGATTTATATTCCTTCATCCCTCTAACCCGGCTGGATGTGTGGAAGGAACTAAATGATCAGACAACTTGATGAACTTCATTTGTTTATTTGTCAAAATATTCAACACAGGCACAATAATACTCTAAGTAAAATTTGATCAACTAGAGGGATAAGATGAGACACCATAGCGTGGAGGCAATATATACCATCATGAGAATCTATCCTTACAATAACTTATACAAAGCTTGATTTAAGAAGTGCCCTCATAGTTTAACTCTCTAACTTCTATTTGAGATAAGAGCACAGTACCTGAACTCTTGCAATCCTTTAAATTTTTAGATGTGGCTTTAAACACTTCTCCAATAGTTGACTTAAGCATTTCTTCGAGATTCCAACTTAGTGTCATACACTGTTTACGTATACATATTACTATCGGTTTGCTCTTGCTTCTCATCTATTCACTTCACATCCAAGCTATCCACACTTCACTTCCAATGTTTCCTCACTTCACTAACAATGTATCCTCACTTCACTAATAATGTATCCTCACTTCACTAACTCTCAAAACTCGCAAATACAGAATATATATATTAAACTTAATTTGCATAATCAAGTTTTCCTGTCATCGTAGAAAGTTGGCTGAAAGAATACTGGCCCTAAAGGAATCCCCAAGGAGTTAGTGAAAGGACACGTATAGATCCGTCACGAAAGGGTGTTGCCGGATTCGACCAACAAATCAAGATGGGTGACGGTTGGCAGCATGGACACGACAAATCACCTCAGAACATGGAGTCACAAACTACGTTTTGACGGTGTAGTTCGCAAAAATAAATATATAAATTATAAAAAACGTGGTCGAGTGTAATGAAAAGGAACAATTACAGGCAAGAAATAATTTATCAGACCTAAACATGCTTACAATATGAACAATGCATTACAGCTCGACGTCATAAATGCAATGGCAAGCGATTGTCACAGGAATTGTTCGAAGCTGCAACCGAGTAGGTCATATTACAGATGACACCGAGGGACAAAGGATTGTCGAACACGCTCAAACAAATCAATGTGATGGGGATGTCTGTTGAAGAAATGAAGAATGTCTGTGCCGTGAGATCCTCCACTGCAGCAATCTGCTTCTCATACACAAGCAATTTCATGTGGCCCCAGAAGAAGAAATCCAAGGTATTCAGGTCCAGAGATAGGCTAAACGCAACAGGTTCGCCGAGTCCAATACACTATCGGTATATGATGCATGGACGGGGTTCGCATTGCAATTGGAAAATGTGATGTTGCACCATCGCGTGCATGAGCAACACGTTCTGGTGTGTTGCGGCTGGAACTCCTTGCAGAAACTACAGGAATATGGGAAATTTGCATATAAGTGTAGGTTTCTTTAACCCTAACATGGCGCTCGGAATTCCTGCATTTGTTTTGCCTCGTTTGGCGCATCGTCCACTCGGCGGCTAATATTATCACTATTTCTGCAACACCCTGTATATTTAGTTTTTAGAGATTAATTCGTTTACAACATTAGAGATAGGACATTCCTAATTGTTATGCTGAATCAATTTTATAAGAAATGAGTAAAGTTTGCAAGTGTGAAATAAGTAACTTAAGATTCAAGAACATTAAATTTTTTATTTAAATAAATTCTAAAGTGATGACATTTATAAGCAAATTTAAAAATTAAACTTATTTAATATACGATTTTTATTAGAGATATTCAACTTTTTTATATTCTAATTAATCATAATTTCTAGAAGATACATTTCATTATGCTTCTATATGTATTTTTAATTGTGTGGGGACTTCTTACATTTCCAAGGAAACTTTTGATCCCGTGGACAGCGTTTGTCGAGTCGTAGATTCCAGTCTTGAGCCCATTGAAGACCCACTGTGTAAGGGAGCTAATGAGCGATATATCCGTTATCGTTCGAACTCCTGACGTTGAGTTGATGTGGTAGCTTAGAGAATGGGGTGCCAACTTCTCACCTGAACCGCTTACAACTGGTAGGTCAGTCGCCAACGTTTTCGTGTTACATTAGGTAGCAAAAAAATAATAAATAAATACACACACACTCACTCTCTTGATTAAACTCTGAAAGATAACATATCATAAGCATTTTTCAAAGACTCGAGTCATGTTTTTCAATTCCAACTATTAGCTCACACTCTCACCATATATACATATATATTTAAATAACTTGTTCAAATTTTCAATCGTTAATAAAATACTTTCTATTCATCCAATCAAGTTCAAATAAATTTTTTAAAACTTCTAGTGGATGGATACAGTTATTTCAAATATTATTCATTAATTATCGGGTTTCGATGCCAACTTTGGTTCGTCCATTGTTGTAATAGTTTAACTGTTAAACCAATTCCAAAATTTGGCGTCGAAAACCGTTTTTCAGCCGAACTAGCCAAGTGAATTAGTGAGTGATTATTAACGTCGCAATGTACAGCTACACGAGGTCTTTTGGCAACGGACCTAATAATTTTGAAATTTGGTCAAGTGACGAGGACAAAACCTGAGCTGGCACCTCCTCTTATAACTACCTCACCAACTGGAGGACGTATGAGCTCTCGACAGATTTAAAATGCATCGCTACCCTACACGGAGGGTCTTCAGTGGTACTGGACTCGAACTCGTGACATACCTGCTATGATCCGATACTTAGGCCACTTGGCTACCATGGCCACGCCAAACTAGCCAAACCGGATATGTATTGTTACAGCAATGCAGACAAATCATGCTCTTTTTTTTCAATCCTTATTATCAGTTCACTCTCTCCATATATAAAACTTGTTGAAATATTCAATCGTTAATAAAATACATTCTATTCATCCATTCAAAGTAGGAATTGACTTAATTTGTTATATTAGTTGTTTAATTAATCAAAATTATAAAACATATTTTTTAAATTTTACTACATAATCTGAATTATTATCAACTTTTATTATTATAGTAATCAGTTGTTCCTTTGTTTAATTTCATAGAATGCATATTTTAAACCGTACTAAAATATTTGAGAGACGAAGAACTAAACTTTTATTTCTACTAACTACAGGAGTAAAAAGTATAAAACTTCTTAAAACTTATATAAAAAAATAAAACTTCTACAAATAAACTTCTATTCAAAGGAACAAATAATAAAAGGAAGTTATGAAAATAAAGACGAGTTCAACTAATTTATGCATGAGGTAATGATTTCATCTAAATTTAGATGCACGATTTGCCTCAGTTAAAAATCTATTATAGAAGAAGTAATTTAGTAAATTTTTCGTAGTTAGTAATATAAAGAGTACTGGCCTTTTTAGAACCAAAATTTAGTATTTTAACGCATATTTATGGAACGCCAACTTCTCTCAAACAACTTAAAAATTTGCATTGAATAATGTGCTTTAATTCTCAGGTTCAGACAGTTGATAGAATAAATAAAACGTTGTCTGATATCTAATAGATAGTTTAATTGAATTGTACGTTCGAAAAAAAAATGACTGAAAAAATTAAAGGTGAGAATAGTTTAAGCGAAAGAATAATACACATAAATAAATATAAAGTTTATGTTGCACAAATATTATAAAATTCTTTCATGTAGAAAATTTAAGAAAAAGTTTGCTGTTTTTAGGTGTCTGTATCCCATACAATACCCTACTCAGAAAATATTCTATATTCAAGGAATCCCTTATAAATCTTATTGAGTCAATACTTTCAAATTGAAAACATTCTTGTTTGATCTGAGCACAGTTTTATTGCCGCCATATAAAGCGCCTGAGTGCTGTTGCTATTGGGAAACTTTCAAACAAATCCATGTCTGCAGCGTCTGAATACCATTTCACATCGAAAAAATTACGCGGAATCTACAAGATAGAAAATTAGAGAATAAATAAATCATTCTGTGGAAGATATTTATTACGAGTGAATTGAAACTGCAATTATTCATAAGTTAATTATCAGCCATTTTTCTCTAATCCGGGTAGTTGAAATTTATCAGAGTGATTTATTGAAAAATTTATTAAAAGGTCTTTTAAATTAGTTTGTTACATGTTTTGTTTAAAGCAATGCATTATTAGTTTTTGCTTTTGTATCCTAATATGACTTGAGAATATGAGGTAAAAGATAAACAATATCTTAGGAGACACGTAATAGAATAAAATGTAGTTTTTTTCTCCACAATTTAGAAAAAAATATATAGTTTCGTATTTAAATAAAAAAATAACTTAAAAAGCAGAAATATCTTCAGAAAGCCGATCTGACGATAGGCAAATTGCATTGCAAAAAAAAAAAATCTTGAAAAATTTGAAAATATTTTTAGAAATTAATGTTATTAATAGCACTCAGTATATTACAACAAAAATTTAAAATTGATTTTTTTTATTTAATAATAATTGGAATTCCATGTACATTTTGTAAAATGTTCATAGTAACTAAAATTTTCATAGCGTAATGCAACATCTGGAATGTTCTTTTTTTCTGAAAAAAAATTGGATTAATAGTTGAAAAACTTTTTTTATATGTTAATTCATAAAAAATGGACGTATACACTTTCGCTTCGAACGCTCTTTTTATTCCAGATCAGGACTCTTTTGGGCAATCCCTCTCCCCAGAGAAAATGCGAAGTCACATCAAAAAGGGACAGAGGAGCCGAGAGTGGTTTAGAAGGAACAGAATGACTTGTTAGGGTAACTGCATTACATTTTGTTATAACTAGAAATTATATAGTGTATTGAGCAAATTTCTGTGAATTTATTCTGTTGCGTTTAACTATTTACTTAGAAAACGGTAAAATTTTTGAATAGTTTGATGATTTAAAAAATTTTAGGCAGAAAAATATATTATATACACTTTCTATATATAAAAATAGATGTTTGTATATATGAAATCGCTTCACACACTCCAACACCATTCAACCAATCACTATAAACATTAGCATGTATATGTATTTTTTTGTGGAGAAGTTTTCTATGCTATCCTCTTTGTTGAAGATCCCAACCAGGTGGTGCTACAGCAAAGCAACTTATGCACCATTCAATCAATCGCCAAGTTGCCAACGTGGTCACCAAAAATGATGCCAACTTGGCTCTATCACCAACATTTTACTATGTTTCCATTGAATCGCCCTTACAATGCAAGAAACGGCGTTGCTTGCTAATATTATAGTTTTAACATAAAATAAGTACAACATAAAGTATTATTAACGAATTACACATCCAAATATAAATTAATTATTTACACTATTTTAAGCCTTCATTACATAAAATTTGTAACAATGTGTTACTTTAGCTGAGCAGAGATCAGCTTAGGAAGGTGTTTTCAAAAATCGATCCACAAGAGAGTTACGGGCGTTATAAATAAAAAAAAATTATCATCTATTAGACCTTCAAACTTTAAATATAATAAATATGGTTTTTTTACACCTGAAGTATTGAAAAAGCTTTTTTCTTTATTTAATTTGCCCTTCACGTAAAATTAACTCACTAAAAACTACTTTATCCTTCGATCTGTATTATTTAAAATTTCAATTCACCCTTGCGAAGAACGGATATGCAATCGAGTATAATATAAGAAATAATCTACCAAATTTTTCGCAAATTTTACAAGGTATAGATACTTTAGCACTTTAATCATGTTTTCCTTTAAATATTTTCTAAAGAAACGATGTCTCAATAAAGTTTTCCCTAAAACTATACGCGCAAGACTCCCACCCCCACAGTTGTTCTCTTCAAAAAGGTGTTTATTTTGCAAAGTGTGCTATTTGGACGCCACCCCCCAAGCACGCCCGGGTGTTAGAGAATCCCACGCACTTTATTATAAATTTCTTCTGGAGCGACGTCTTCCCGGAACGGAAAATAGAAGTTGATATTCATGGTCTCAAAACTTTTACCTCCTCTTCACGCTCGGCGGACCGCATCGCTTCTCCCCAGGCGCCCCTTTTCGCGTTGCGCCCCTGCAGCGGATGTTTGTGACGATTGAACATCGGAAAAGTGTTTCGGCTAAAAAGGGTGGGGAGGATTTCAAATGGGGAGTGGGGAGAAAAGCACATTTAAAGTGGCACTTTCAGCAAAAACGGAGGATATAACTGAAACGGGAAGTTTCTTTCTTTTTTTTTGTATGTTGATAAGTAAGTTGTGGAAAGTGTTTTAAAACACTTTTTTTTATATCTCAATTCTAAGGACCTTTTAACCAACTTCATTTAGTGCATGGAGATGACAAAGGAATAGGAACAGATTGTACATATCCAGCATTTTTTTTTAAATCTATGTTTCCAGATGGTTCATGGGATTTATAGAATATTTGCCAAAATCAGCATATTTTTATTTTATTTTAACTACTGTCATGTTTATTTTAATCTGAGATATTGTCATTTTCCAGTACAGTGGTGTCATAATTCTCGTGAAATCACATAAAGAAAATCCAGTTTATGTACCTGAAATACTAATAATTGATGTATGTTATTGATATAATTTGATTGTGGGATCCAATTAATTTGTGTAAAATGGCACAATAAACAATCCTTATGAAAATATTCAATATATAAATTAGTACCTTATACAATATTAAAATGTGTAGCTCTTTATTGTAATATACTAGTCTTCTTTTTTTCCCCACCTCTTGTACACTTTCACTTGCACATAAAATTAAAAAGATTGAGTTCTTTCTTTTTGGAAATCCGCGCGATGGAATCCCATTTATTTCATTCTTCTCTACAATTTCAATACTTCAGAATCTTGTAATAATTAAACTGAGAGATCTTATGTTTATGTATTTTTTTCTCTTTGTCTATACATATAAATTTTTTAATAAACTCTATAATAAAGACCGAAATGGTGTTTGTATTAAAGATTTAAAAATGTCGCCCAGTCTTTGATTTTGAAAACCTAAAAAGATGGATGCAACAGTATCATAAACAATAAGGACTGATGACATCTTTTTAATTTACATAAGTAGGTGCTTAACCAATTTAGTAACAAATCTATCCATCCCCCTTTTCTGTTTAAAAAAATGAGTGGAATCCAATAAAGCAGCAGTTTTTAAACTTTAGATCACCGCGGGCTCCTTTTATGTATCATCCTGACATCGAGGACCCCCAAAATTTTCAACAACCCTCCATGATTCCCAACACATGTCTGAGTGGTGAAAAGGTCCCTCAATAATCCTGAAGAATGCCTCTGATACTAATGCAAAATCTTTAACACCCTTAAGAAAACAGAAAACATCTAATTAGAATGTTACAAAATAAATTTTAAATAAGTATTTGTATTAACTTTAAGGAAATGAGAAAAATTATGTCGCATTTCATTTAGAGTGCTTTTTTTGACTGGTGTAATATTTAAGATTTGCAGTCTTAATTCTGGTTCTAAGCTTTCCAAGGAGTTTCTGCATTTATTTTAAAGATAGATAAAAGCCAAAAATGTTGTTTCACATAAATAAGCAGTTTTAAAAGTCATGAGAACTTTCATAGCTTCTGAACTCGGAAAAAGTTTCATGTAACTGACTCCAAACTTTGGAAGGAACTTAATCTTGAAAGCAAATTTCAAAGCTCATCTATGGAAATTTCTATTAGCTTTCTTCTGCTGCATGTTCCTGTAGCGTGTTTTCAATTTAATGATTTAGTCTAGAAGGCACATCTTTCAATTTTTTCCACGAGGCCTTTAACAGAGGGAAATCTTAACATTAAATGAGAAATCTTTGTGGAACCCTTAGAAAGGCGCTGGGACTCCCGGAGATTCGCATACCATAGTTTAAGAGCCACTGTTATAAAGTCTAATGAATAGAAGTTTTCAATTCCTTATAAATAAAAAAGGTAGTTTACCTAAAGAACCATTTGAAAATGCTTAGATCATGAGTAAAATAAATATACGCAAGTTATTGCCAAATTCCATGATCCAAATGCATATTAAAAATCAAAAAATAAAGGCCGAAAACATATGTGTAAAATTATTTTTTTCTAAATTAAAACATGAAGTCAGTGTGTAATGCCTGTTGGTTCCTGCTTTTCTCTGAAACCCCTTGTCTACCTGCAGACCCGGCTAGGTGTGTGGGAGAAACTGAATAATCAACACACATGATTCTCACTAATTATTTTATTGATACCAAAATATCAAGCAGACACAATAACAATCTAATTAAGATAACAGATCAGATAGTAGAGAGTGGAACTCACTAACTAGCCTGTGATAATAATACGCACCCTCAACTGATTCCACGATAGCCTAAACATGCTCAATATAAACTACACGTCGCACACTAATTAGCTAACTTCAATTTAAATAAGGATCACGATACCTGTACTTTTATGAAGTTGAGTCCTACACTTGAACCTTGAAGGCGATTCTTATCTGGATTTGATCACCGTCGATTGATCCACTCTCAGTAAACTTCCATTGATAAACTCCAAATGCACTTAATAATTCCAGGATCCTTCACTCTTCAACTAACCAACTAACTCACCAGCTCCTTGCCAACTCACGAATACATAATTTATATAATATACTTAATTTGCATTATCACGCTTCCTTACTCGGCGAAAGTTGATTGAAATAAATATTTTTCTAAAAAAGTTCTGAAGGGATTAGTAGAGCCGCGTATGGATCCGTCACAAATGACTGAATAAAATTATAGGTGTTAACATTTTTTTGTACTTTCTCTTATCAAATCTGTAATACTGTTATATATTTAATGCATCTGCAAAGTACTTATTTCACAGGTACATTACTTACTAATTTAATAAACTATTTAATACATACGTTATTGTATGCTTCTTTTCAAACAAGTAAATTGATCATTACCCATATAATCTTGAATTTCATTTTCAATAAAATGGCTTTTAATTACCTCCAAAAGGAAGCACGTTAATACTAATCGATATATCTTCTGTGATTTTCTTTTAATTTGACAAATATCTCACAGAATTCGGCATGAACTTTTAATTTCAAGGAACTGCTTTTACCAAAAGCCAAATAAAGCAAATTTCAATTTGTCATCTGTGCAAATATTTTATTTTCATTCAATTAGATAAGTACTCTAGTTCCAGGCAAGCAACTGCATACATTACGCGAAAGTTTTTACAGCCGTGGAGCGATGTCTGCACAAGCAGTATTGAAAATTCATTAGCATAAATCAACCGCCTTTGATTTACGGATGAACGGTTTTTACAAAAACTGGTTGGAAATTGAGATACTTTTCGATGAATCATCGGCTTTTACTCCCGTTAATTAAGATGCTTTGTTGTAATTATCCTCGCTTCGCCCAGAGTTTTCGTTTAATCGATCGGAACGAAAAGTGCTCACAAACCAATATAGCCCCCTATTCCTCGGTCAGATGTTACCTAACAGGTCCCAGAAAAAAATCAAGAGAGGTTATGTAAAAAGATTTTTAGAAAGATAACCGATAGTAAAATTTTCTTTTTCTTAAAATTCTGAAAGAAAAGAGGCTACTTAAACTGTTAAAACTAATTCAGTTCTAGTTTATTCAATCGTTTGTATTTTACTTAAAATGCGGTATTTAAAAAGAGAGATATAATTCGTTTTTTACCCTGATCTAATATTATAATCGTAGTAATACAGCGTTTCTCAAACTGTGGGGCGTGTGATAACTCAACGACGGGTGTGTGAGCATATTGAAAAGCGTAAACAAATAATTATTTTAAAAAATATTGATTTACTGAAAGTAAACAAAGAAAATACATTCTAAAATAATAATAAAAATAAAATACACATTTACACTGATATAATAAACTTGCAAATGTATCAGTACTGCACAGTGTATTTCATAATTATTTTAACAATACTATTATAGAGCAAGTTTAACTATTACCAATGACCCATGGCCTTGTCATTTATAAAATTATATACAAAAAATAACACTTATCTCAATAATTTGTATAGTTTATAACTAATCACTTAACTGCAGATAAAAAGTTACGCGATTTGCTTCCCAATGCCACCATTTTCCACGCAGACACGCGTATGTGATGTATTGGGGGAGGGATGAATAAATAAGCAAACCCTCTGAAATAAGTAAATCCTTCGCAAACATTGTCAAGGGCTTTTTATTGCATTCCAAAGTTTTTGGAATAATTTTATGGATAA
The DNA here is from genome assembly GCA_019973975.1 of Trichonephila clavata. Lineage (NCBI taxonomy): Eukaryota > Metazoa > Arthropoda > Arachnida > Araneae > Nephilidae > Trichonephila > Trichonephila clavata. The sequence continues at coordinate 68,026 of BMAO01012093.1, read as the reverse complement.
CTGTGGACAGAAAAGCTCCTACATCGGAAAGATGTATTTATACGTATGGGGCAATTAAAGCTTTGGGTGAGTGAGACGTTTCTATACGCTAATCGGACCTAAGAAGTTAAAGTCGTGTTGTAGCTTTAGTGTCAAAACATAGTATTATTGAATAAAATATTTTGTTATTCAAAGGAAGGGGGGGGGGTCGATGAAAATTATGATTTAATAATGGGTCACATATATTAAAAGTTTGAGAAGCACTGTAGTAATATATATCTTCAGAATTAACTTATTCATGTGAAACTTGGTCCATTTCTCCAGCAGATAAAAACATGAGAAGTATGTACAAAAGGAAAATTTTAAGATTTATTTAAAAAGGAATTCAGGAAAATGGAACTCAGCGAAGAAGATCAAATTTAGAGCTCTATCAATCATATATAAAGAATCTGACATTGTTAACTTCGTCAAAATACGACAAATTAATTAGACAGGTCACGTTGTCAGAATTGATGAAAACCGCACCACTAAAATAAAGTCTTCAATGCCCAACCAATTGGCACACGAATGAAGAGTAGGCCAAATCTTAGGCAGATTAGGCCTAGAAAAAGATCTCTTAGTTTTGAGAAATAAGAAATGGAGGAAGGACATAGCAGGAAAAAGGTTTCTTGAGAAGGCCTGTGCTGTCGAAGAAATGAGGAAGGAATGTGTTTCTTAATTAAAAGTTGGATATACATATCTTGTGAATAGTCATATTTCGGCTTAGGGTTTCATGATTTGTACTTATAAGTCTTTCCTGTTCTTCAATTCTACACTTCTCCATAGTTCTAAGTTTAATATTCAGAAGAGTGTGTGAGTGGGATTAAATTTAAGTCGCACAATATACAACACAAATGCATTTGATAACGGACCTCGTAATTTTGACTCATACACAAGTGACATCGATGGCACTAAAACTATCTCATCATCAAAACTTTCACACCACATCAACGGGACAGCTTTGACCTTGGACATATTTAACCCTTAAGTGCCGCGGGCGTGTACACACTTCCTGCTGAGCCGATGTATTTAGTAACATGGACGTGAAAGTTCGTCATCCAAAGGAGGACATTTTGCTTTGTGTTCTGTTTTAAAGATATGCTGCTTTATTTTAAACTAGTCCCACGGCTTTGGAATACAAAAACATGACATTGACAGTTCTTCTAAAGAATTTACTTATTTCGGAGAAAAGGTGGAGAAGGACATTTGAGAAAGGGTATATTCCAGAAACGACGAAACTCATTGCTAAGCAGCTTTTCTTGTTTTTTTTTTCGTTTGAGTGTGCTTTTTGCCATTCTTCATTTGCTGTCATTTTCGCTTACCGTGTTAGTAGAAGCTTTTTAATTTTTTGAACAAATGCGCTGAATGCGATACTGGTTTATGTGTTCAACTATGTTTCAGGATATAACATGGAAAGCATGTTATAAATTATTTTTTGGTATATTTTAACTCTAGAGATTAATGTTTTAAATTTTCATTGTATTATATTTCATCCTTTTTATTTCTTTTTTTAAAGTGAAAGTGAACAATTTTTAGGTGAGAAAACACGCTTTTTCTGTATCCACAATAAACCACGTAACAACGCACACCTGTGGGGGAAACGATGGCACTTGGGGGGGGGGTAAATTTCGTAAATTTTCCTCGGCAGTTAAGGGTTTTACATGCATCAGCATCTCTACACAACGGGTCTTCAGTGGCACAAGGACTCAAACACATGACATGCCGGCCAAAAGTCCTCTCCCATATTAATCATGTTGCAGAAGAACAGCGCCAGAAATATTTCAAAGTTCAAAACTCGTATAAAGCAAATTAGTAGCTCTGGAAATATTCGTAGATAAAAATGAATGGATAGAGCTGCACTGTTAACATTCGCTAGAAAATAATAATTATCTGATTTATTTTCTCAATTCGTACTTTATTTATAAAGAAATAAAATATTTTTGTATCACGCATGCTAAGTCAAATTCAAACCCTAACTTTATTGATTTGATTTTTTGAATATATGTACTCTTAACAGATAAAAAAATCGATTCATTCTCTAATTGAATTTCTTAAATACTTCGAGTAGTATTTATATTCATATAAAAATATTTGCTTTTCATTCCAACCAAATTTATCATTACAGCAAAATCCAATACACAGCAAATTATTTCATTTTTCCCATCTTGCGTAAATAAAGTCTTATAGTAACAAATAATATAAAAAATATTTTTAAATGAATTCTTACTTAGGTGAACTAAGAAAATTTTTTTTAGTTACTTTTTATCAAATAGTTACAATAATTATAATTATGTATACACATATGACAGAATCACAATATTAAGTGACAAAATAGAAAGTGACTGTCTTTGCAATTTTCCATTTTCTTTTCTCTATATGGTGTTGAACTATTTTTTGTTTATGTTACTATTTGCTCATTAATTAAATTCAATTAGTAAAATAAAATAGTATAGTAGAAGAGAAATCACAATCTCGGAAATTAGGCTATCCCAGGTGGGATTCAAATCCACTACCTTTGGATTACAAGTCCAACGCGCTATGCATTGTGATACAGGGACACAACGAACGAATTCTATTTATATATATGCTGTTGGACTATTATTTCTGTTTGTTTCTATTTATCCATTATTTTAAATTTAATGAATGGATTGATATTTGAAAAAACCGTATTAACACCGAGTGTCATCGACTACAAGTTTAGAAAATGTATTTGAACTTGAATGGATGAATGAACAGAAAGTATTTTATTAACAATTGAAAATTTCAACAACATATATATATATACATAAGGAGAAAGTGAACTGGTAGTAAGAAATGAATGAAAAGGGAAATAGAATATAATGTTTAATATTATTTTTGCTTCAAATCTTCCATATTTAATCTCCAGTAAGTTAAAATATTTAAGCTTGCTGACAACTTACTATAAATATGAGCAATAGTATTTTTTTAAAGCATGAGTTTTTATTTTTCATTTTTATAGCTTTCTTGACAAAAAAATAAATAAAGAAAGAAATTGTTTTATTTTAAAGGAAATAATAAAATAAATTCTAAAAACATGTCATTAAAAACAATTCATGTTTAGAAGTTTTGTCTCCCATTATGATAAAACAAATCGTTGTCAAAATAAAAGTTTTATGTTCAATTTCTCTTCAGCCATTTAAAACAATATTCGCGGGAGGAAATGTAAGAATAACTTGCTGTTGCCATTTCTTTGTTCCTAAATAAAGCAAATAATTGTTTCTTTTAGAATTATTAAAAGAAGCATGAGATCTATTTTTTTTTTCCTCAATTCAACTTAAGACCTTCAGTTTTTTTTGTTTTTTTTTTGGTTAAGAATTTTATTTTATTTTTTTTCTTTCTTTATTTATTTTGCAATCGTGGGAAAATAAAATATTACTGCATTATTATTTAAGTATCTGTCTACCGGAGGCTTTGAGTGAATAAAAGTATATAAATCCTTTGAAAATTATATCCAGACAAGTAAACCAATTTAAATGCAACCGAAAGGGAAAAAATACGAATGATTTGTCTAGAATTATAATTTTCCTACCGTTTCCAAAAAAGTGTTTATATCTATCTAAGTGTTTATTCTGATCTTTAAAAAGCACTTAGAAATATTTTTAAATAAAGAAAAAATATAGAGTTCACACAGGAATCTTTATTTCTTTTTTCTTTTTCTGTTGCTCTCCTTTGCATTTAAATCAAGTGACAGTATAAACCTGAGGAGTATCGTATAAAAACTTAAATCGTTTTTCTTTCCATACAATTTCATTCAGGAATTTAAAATGGCCAATATGTGGAAATCTTATGGAAACGTCACTTTTGTTAATTGAATTCAAATTTTAAAATACTTTTGAGATTTCTGAAGAAATACTGTCACAGATTCATCTATTTTATATATCATCATTCGTTTTTATTGAAAAGTCTTTAATAGATTGCTCGAAAATTAATTTGTTCTGAAATACTTAATGCGAAGAACGGGTATACCAACTAGTATGATAAACTTTGATTACTTTATTTACTATCTCTCTCACACTTAGCTTAGTGGCTGCATTAGCCTAGTGGTCAAGGTATCGGACTCGTGAACGGCGTGTCATGAGCTCGATCCTAATGCCTCTGATGACCCACCGTGCCAAGGGGTCTGATGCACTTAAAATTACGAGGCTTAAACATCCTCCCGTTGTTGTGGTGTGAATGCTAAGGGGTGTGCCAGCTCAGGTTTCGTCCTCGTCATTTGATCATGGTTGAAAATTAAGAGTCTGTCTCCAAACGCCCTCGAGTAGCTAAGTTGAAGTGAATATTCACTCGCTCATCCATGTTACCTTAAGTGGGAAGGTAACAAGCTAACCCAATGCAAAGTTGTAAGTAAATTATTGGGGCTTACCTCAAGAAACCGTTGGTAAGTTGTGATTGAGTAAAGAATTTGGATACATTATTTTAACGACTGATGGTAGTGGTATAATTTGATAAAATTAGATATATCGATTATTGTTTGAATCATTTATAGCATTTTTTACTTAAGGTTTTATAAAAATTGAATGTGTGCGTATATATATATATAAATAACTTTCTTGCAGAATCTGTAAAATACAATAAGTATTTATGTAAAGTCAACTTTTAATTTAAAGTATTCTTAAAATTAAAAAGAAAAACACAAATAAAAAATAACAATTCAACTTAATCTGTGAAACTGTGAATAGAAAATTAACGGTGAAAAATAAATGCCAGAAATACGTTTTTATTTCTCTTGATGCTAGCTTTTTTTTCTACCATGCCTTAACAATTTTGTACATGCTTCTAAACTATGTGAATTTCACTTTTTCGTTTTATATAAGAAACGTAGTTTACTGTACTTTGAGTCACCCAATTAAAAACATTCAAATGAAAGTAGAAAATGTATAAAATTTTATCATTAACATTATTTAAAACATATTAGGATTGACTGCATTAATATCACATCAACGTCAAACATTGTTTAATTTGTGAGTTTTTCAAGTTTTTTATTTTTTAATTCTGTAGCAAATTACAAAAAATATTTGTTCCTATAAATTATTCAGAGTGATGAAGTTCCATAAGAAACTGTGTTAGCTCTTAAACCCAAAACCCTTAATGGAAATTTATTAAATAAAATGAATATTACATTCCCTGCTTCTCTCGTCTTTTAAGTCTAAGCATATTAAAATTGTACTTCCGGTGGTAACCATATCTTAAAGGCTACAATGCGCTTTTGAGATTAATGCAATGTTCAACGCATGCGCAAATGTATTTACACGAAGTGGAAATAATGGTTTCCGTTTCAACACTCCTCTTTGTAGGGAAGGTGTGAAATTAAATTCCATCCCCGAACATGTCACCGGCTGCTGCAGATGCCCAAGTTCAAATATGCAAAGCAGTCAAGTTGCACGCACCGGGGTGTAATACATCTCACGTCTCATCCCTGTGAAGCGAGGATGGAAAGGGCAATACACAGCTGTTCATTTATAATTGCATTGTCCAGCAACATTGTACTTTTTGCCTTGGGACTTACATAATATAATGAAATTAGAGTAAAGTTTGTTGCTCTATAATGACAAAAACAATATAAGCTTTTATATAAATTTAACCATTTTTTCAGAATAAAAAAAGGTAATTAACAATTATTTTATAACTAAAAATCACTTTAAAATGATTAAAGGAAAAATTCTACATATCTCAAGCATTTGTAAATATTAAAAATATATAATTTCTTTAATATTTATTAATATATATTATATTTATAGATAGATAATTCATTTAAAAATAAAATATATAATTTATAAATATTTGTATATTGTCGTGAAAGCAATTTATGAGTTTGTTTTAATTTCGAAAGTAGAACACTTATGAAGGAAACACACAGAAAATGTGTTTATTAGACTTTTCCTTTCAAACAAATACTGGTTTTAAATTTCTGGACATCATTATGATGTCTCTTTTATCAGGTTATCATCCTGTTTTTCTGTCCTAATTTCTACAAACCAATTTTTATATCTTAATATATTTAAACTGGTACATGCCATCAAAGTACTAAAGAAGAGAGTATAGAAAATAAATGCTTACAATCATATAGACGGTCTATTCGCGTTTTTCTAAGAATTCTCTTGGGGAATTACTTTCATTAAATATTTTTAATTGAAAACTTCCTCCCGAAGAAGAAGGCGCGATATATGTAAATTTTGTCATGTATTTAAGTTTTTGTTTTCGGGTTCGAGAAAGAGAGAGGTTAGAAGCTAAAGAATAGCGGTGAAGTTAACGTAAGATAATGTAAAGCTAGACGAGAGCACTTCCTAGATTATTTTATTAATATTAAGATTGACGATTTGGTCAATTAGTTGTTAAAATGGATTCGATCCGTTTGAATTGGATTACTTTAGATGTTATCTTCAAATATATAAGAAGGTGCATTGCCTGGACTGATAAGTGTAAGTGATCCGATTTATTATTATACTCGACTACTTCGCTATTGGTCCCCTATTTATCAATTGGTGCATTTCTTAACTTGGGTTTTTGAATTTGTGCCATTGTTGAGAATAGTAAATAAATTGTGTTGTTTTGAATATAGTTAGTTTTCCTTCTAACTCTCGTACACTGATGGTCGGAAAACCCAACCATCATTACAATATTTTTAATCGATTCTTAATTCAGATAGTATCGAAGCCATTGTTCTACCTCTTGAATAACGTCATTATTTGTGAAGTCAAATTTCTGACACCACAGTGATCTTTCAAGTACTGAGAATGAGAAAACATCAATTCGGAAGAAGTCGTGAAGAAGAAGGAAGAAGAGTGGCAAAATTTCAAATCAACGTCGCTGGATTCCTCAATAGCCCTTGAGATGAAAATCATGTATATTGTCAAAAAAGGACGGATGCCTTTGTAATCATACCTCTTAAATTATTGATCAGAGCATGGCTCACTTTGTTCAACACTGTAACGTAATAGGCCTTAGTGATTATCTAATATTTTCTTAAATAGTATATTCAGATTCCACTTTAATCCCAAAAAGAAATAATATGACCTTCCCTGTAGACTATTGTACCTTAGCTTTCTAGTTGAGGAGGCTGAGTTGAGACGTTGTGTTTTAACTCCTTGCTCATCCTATTATTATATTGATGCATCTAAAACTCATCCATAGTTAATAGAAGACCAACACCATATTCTATTCCTCATGCTCCATAAGATTCCGTGTTCTCGATGACAGGCCCCATGTTTGCTTCTGAAAAGTAGTCCAAATTCTTGGAGCTCAACATAATACCTTTGATACTTATAGATCTTGTTCTATAACTTTTTACACAGCAACTGCCAGAACTAAGATCTGTGACGGGTCTATCCGCGTTAATTTCCAAACTAGTCCTCTTGGGTAACTTTGGGGCCAGCATTTATTCTATTTCACAGCCTCCTCGGGAAAAACACGAGATAGTTATATGCTAATTAGTTCGACTATATAAAGTCTAGATTTCATAAGAGAGAGAGAGAGAGAAAAGGAATTGCCAAACTATATGTAAGTATCGTCTACGGATCACTTCAACGAGTTTAGTGCGTATTTGATATATTTAAAGTAAAGTAAAGTACTAGATTAATCATTAAAGGGATCAAAGGAATTAAATTTAGTACCGACCTGAAGTTAGCAAGAGTTCGTCTCCTTGTCAATTCTGATAGTTGAGATTACTTAGACGGGAATATTAGATTTGAGTATCAGGATTAATCTAGGTATTAGAGAATCACTCCGAGGTTTCCACTTATAAACTATTTTGTGCTTGTTAATTGTGCTTGTCTGTCTTCAATAAATAATTATTGTTATGGCTTTTGTTGGTGATGATATGTTTCTTCCTACACCAGGCGCGTCGGGCAACGTGAACTCAGTCCAAGATAGGACTGGGCCACGACAGATCAATTTAATTCATGATCATTTTGATGGTTTCTTCTTGTTTTAACAATATAAAGTTCCCCAACTCTTCACTTTATTAGCATCGTACGTAGGTGATATTATTTTACTTTCTGGATCATTTTAAGAAACATTGTCGAGTTTGAAAATTCATTTTTCCGTCTCACAACAATTTCATTTAAACAGTGACGTTATAAGATTTTTAGAGACCCCTTGCCCTATATGCAAAAGTAGGTGTCAGGACCCTTTTGAATGAACAGTATATAACGCACCATTGTCAAATACTCATACAAACCGTAATTCATAACAAATAAATGCGTGAGATTTACAGGCACAGGCTGACTCGACTGACTGCCTCCTTTCACCTAAACGATAGTGTATAATGGTAGACCTAGGTCTAGACATGGACAATGGACATGGCATAATAATGTAGTCATTGGTACTCGAGCTGTCTGCTTGTCATTAGTACTAGCATACAGCTCGAAATTCCCAGTTATTTGGGGAATATGTCCGGGCATATCATTTGGCAATCAAATTTATTCTGATAATGATCTCACTCATGTTGAGTCGAGAATGAGATGAGACTCCTAACCGAGGCCCTGAGGCCGGGCATAGCTGACCCATGCCATAAAACGTCCCTACATATGATGGGTGATTGTTTTCACAAACAGCCATTGTTATATATTCAATTTATCAGTCGCTGCAACCATTCAAAGGAAGGTATTGCAAAGGAATGAAAATATAAATGAACCAATCACTGGGAGCATTTACCTTGGGCAGTTCTTCGATCAGTGTCAGCATCGGGTTACGAATTTCCTGCGATGTGCTTAGAGTAAATTCAATAAGCAGAATCCTTTTAAAAAAATAAATAAAGCTATTTATTTAACGAAGACTATAAGAATAACACTGCGCATTCAATAGCTCAGTCACCAGCCTACAGCTTGCTTGCTGTCTAAGGCTCCAATAATACTCCTAATCTTTCGTGCTTGTTTTTATATGCTCTCTGCCGGAAGTGACGTCACTAACAGGAAGTTATGTCATATTAGAAAAATCCAGAACCTTGGAGAGAATTCAAGAAATCAGGATCCCTCTAGAAAATTCTCTCTTTTGCCAAGGTTTCCAACTTCCGCCGCCAAACTTGGCGAAATGTCGCCAAATTTGGCGACAAAAATTAGTTGCCTAAAACATCGTCAATGAGCCAATATCTCGCCAATTTGGCGACTTGCTATTGAAATACAATGGGATACATATAACATTCATTATCATAAGACAAATTACACCAATTTACAGAATTCGTAACATTGCCCCCCTCTCAAGGACTGCACGTCCCGGGCAGTACAATCCTTGAATAGGTAAAAATTATTTACAAGTATATACAATGGTCGACAGTACACAGTTACATACAAGCATATAAGTGGCTCTTTCGATCAGCTAGTTTCGTCCCTAGAGTTACAAAAATAAGGGGCCAGCCGATCACAATGCACTACCCTAGGCCTTGAGTTCTTAGATTTTTGGATACGAATTACAACGTCATTTAGTCTTTTTAGGACTGTATATGGACCGTCCCAATTTGTCTGTAACTTTTGAGAAAGTCCTTTTCGTCGAATCGGGTTCCAAAACCAAACCTTGTCACCTTCGTGAAATTCATGTCCTGTAGCTCTTGTGTCGTACCTGATCTTCATCTTTTCCGTTGCGATGTCGATCCGATTACGGGCGAACTCGTGCACACTTTCTAAACGTTCCTGTATAGTTCATGGACATATTCTTCAGGAGAAGAAGGCACATCAGGAGGGCGCCCAAACAGGAGATCACAGGGCAGACGGAGTTCACGACCGAAGAGCATCTGGGAGGGAGTGAATCCAGTGGTTTCATGGACGGCACTTCGATAGGCAAGCAGGAACATAGGAAGCTTCCGATCCCAGTCTTGTTGATTCATGGAAACGTGGATAGAGAGATGGTTTAAGATCGTTCTATTAAATCTCTCAACCATGCCGTCTGACTGGGGATGTAAGGGGGTAGTTTGTGTCTTATCAATCTTAAGAAGGACACAAAGTGCCTTGAATACAGCAGAAGTGAAATTTCTGCCTTGATCAGAGTGCATCTGAAGGGGCGTCCCATAGCGAGAAATCCAGTTCTGCAGTAATACTTCGGCAACTGTTGTAGCTTCTTGATCAGCGTTCGGTAAGCCTCGGGCCACTTGGTAAAATAATCCTTGACAACTAAGATGTATTTGTAGCCATCATTTGAACGTGGGAGAGGCCCTAAGATGTCCAACGCGATTCTTTCAAATGGTGCCCCTACATTATAGCGCCGTAATTTTCCACGGCATCGTGTTTTGGGTCCTTTTCGGGCCCCACATGCATCGCAGGACTTGCACCATCTTTCTACGCCATCTCTTACTTTGCTCCAGAAAAACCGCTACCGAACCTTTTGGATGGTCTTCAATATTCCAAAATGACCTCCGGTTGGACTACTGTGTAATTGTTCCAACACTTCCGGTATTCTTGATCGTGGGAGTACTAATTGCCATTTTGATGTTTTGCCATCCTCAGACTCCCATTTTCTGTATAATACACCATTACGAATATGGAGTGAATCCCAGAGAGCCCAATAGCGTTTGCTATCCGGACGATAGCTGGAGATATCTTGCCAACTGGGTCTAGTGCTAGATGATTCAAGAAGTTCCAAGATAGGTTTTATGTCGGGATCCGTAAGTTGAGCTTCTCTGACTTCTTCATCGCTCCAACGGTCTATTTGTGTCGATACCGAATCCTTTATTTGACGAATGACAGGTGTTATCATGTCATATTTCTTCTCGACTGTAGTGCAGTAAGAACAAGCATTCGAGCATGGTCTTCTTGATAAGGCGTCAGCATTACCATGAAGGGACCCCTTGCGATGTTTGATCTCGAAATCGTACTCTTCAAGTTTCTGAATCCATCTAGCTATCTCGCCTTCGGTGTTCTTAAAATTTAAAAGCCATGTCAGGGACGTATGATCCGTTCGGAGCAAAAACTTCCGACCGTAAAGATAACTATGAAAGTTCTCAACAGCTTTTACAATGGCCAGTAATTCTTTTCTGGTGACGCAGTAATTTCTTTCAGGCTTTGAAAGACACTTGCTCCAGTATGCGATGACATGTTCTTGGCCGTTAATTTCTTGGGATAAAACTGCTCCGACACTTTCATGGCTTGCGTCCGTGTCAAGAATGAATTGCTTTTCGGGATGAGTGAGTGAGTGAGAGTGAGAGAATATTAACGTCGCGCTGATTAGCAACACGAGGGCTTTGGGCGACGGTCCCCGTAATTTTGAACCATGGTCAAGTGACGCGGATGACACCTGAGCTGGCACCCCCCTCTCCTAACTACCACGCCACACCAACGGGAGGACGTTTGAGCTCTCGACAGATTTAACGTGTATCGCTCCCCTACACGGCGGATATTTAGTGGTACTAGGATCGAACCCATGACACGCTAGCCATGATCCGATGCCTAGACCACTCGGCCACCGCGGCCGTCTTGCTTTTCGGGATCCGGATAAACTAGAATGGGAGACGATGTTAGAGCCGCCTTCAAGCTATTAAATGCTTCCTCGCATTCGTCTGTCCACAAGAACTTCTGTTTGTTTTCAGTCAGCCTGTGGAGAGGTCTCGCGATTGAAGAAAATCCTTTAACAAATCTTCTGTAATATGTGCACAGACCGAGAAAACTTCTAAGCTCATGCACATTTTTAGGGCGCCTCCAGTCTTTTACAGCTGACACTTTCTGTGGATCAGTTCTAACACCATCAGCAGAAATTATGTGACCCAGATAATTCACCTCGTGACGGAATAAGTTGCATTTGGAGGGGTTTAGCTTCAATTTGGCTTTCAATTTTTCAAATACTCTCCTTAGGTTGCTGAGGTGTTCCTCGAAACTTTTCCCTACAATGATGATGTCGTCTAAATAAACAAGGCAAGCTTCAGGAGTGAGTCCGTTCAACACTGTCTCCATGAGGCGTTCGAAGGTAGCTGGTGCATTACAGAGACCAAACGGCATGACCTTAAACTGCCAAAGTCCTTGTCCTCCTGTCGTGAATGCTGTCTTTTCACGGTCTTCAGGATGTATCTCTATTTGCCAATAACCGCTTTTCAAATCCAAGGTAGAGAACCACTTGTTTCCGCTAAGAATGTCTAACGTGTCATCGATTCGTGGAAGTGGATAACTGTCCTTTTTTGTGACATCATTGAGCCGTCGATAGTCTACACAAAATCTCGTAGATCCATCTTTCTTTCGGGCTAACACGATTGGAGAAGCCCAGGGACTCGACGAAGGCTCGATGACATCTCGTTCCTGCATGTCCCTTAGTAGATCTTTAACTTCTGTTGTCTTAGCAATTGGTAGTCTTCGGGGATTCTGTTTAATAGGAGAGTGATTCCCAGTTTCAATTCTATGTTGAGCCAATTTCGTTCTCCCGAGGTCACCAGATGTACAGGAAAACAGTTCCTCGTATTCGTCAATAAGCATCCATGCTACACTTTTCTGTTCCTCATTCAATTCAGTGGGCTTCAACAGATTCAGTTCGAGTTCTTTAGAAGGCTTTTTCGACATGATTGCGGGATGTTTCTGTATACAGGTGACTGGAGCACATGTTGCTAATACGTCGCCTTTCCTGATTGTTTTAGGATTACCAGTTAGATTAACAACTCTGACTGGTACAGTTTCCTTCGAAAGATCTACCAGTGCGGAAGCAACCAATACTCCTTTTGGAAAATTTTCAGAGTCCGGAAATTCAGTTAGACCATGTCGAAAGTTTTGACTTTTCTCAGCGGCCCCTCTTACAAGCATCTCAATTCGAGCTGGAATAGTAATATCACTTTTACAAATTATTCGATGACACGGTTCTCTTTCAACAGCTCCTAACTGGAATAACGCTACATCTTCCGAATTTGAGCGTAGCACATTATTCTCAAAGTCAATTACAAAATTATGTTTTGTTAAGAAGTCCAACCGAGTATAAAAATGTCAGTGATTTCGGCTACAAACACGGTATGGCCATATAACACATTTCCAAACTTAATTGTTATATGCATCTTGCCAATAATGGGGATTTTATCCCCTTTCTCGGTCTGAAGGGTAACGCAGGGCGGTGTCCGAAGAATTTTTACGCCAAGTTGTTGTGCTAAATCTTGGCGCAAAATGGTGACATTGGCCCCTGTGTCAACGACCATTCGACACGGAAATCCATTTACATTCGCTTCAATAAACCGTCCATTCTCGCTGCTTGATGAAATTTCTAACACTTCAAAAGGGGGCTTTTCATTCTCTGGCAACCTCCGCCCCGTGAGACCGCCACTACCTAGTTTTCCTGAGTATTATTCCTCGACAGGCTCCTAGGCCGTTGATCTTGGCGAGCCTGGCATTGCCTTTGGAGATGGCCTTCTGCTCCACATTTCCAGCAACGGGCGTTGTTTCTTTTAAATTTGCCTGTCTCCTCTCCAGACCTCTGCTTCATCCCCCGGAACTCCTCTAACAGTTGTGTCATAACTTTAAGTAAAGGATCCTCATCTCTCGTTTCACCTCTGCACCTCTGATAAAGTGACGATCCCTTCTCGATGCTTGTTGTGCCGCTTCAAACTTGATCGCGTAGACTAAAGCGGACTTCAGATCCTTAGTTTCCGCCATTCGTAGTGCCTTTTGTATTTCTACATCTCTGAAGCCATCGACGAAATACTGCACAGCTAAAGTCTCTCTTACTTCAGTAGGACAATCGGAGAAGGTGAGGTGGGACAGCTTTTCAATGTCCGTTGCGAGCTCTTGAAGGGTCTCGTTGGGTTTTTGTTGGCGAGTCTTTAACTGAAGTCGGCTATAATCCTTCAGGCATTTCTCACCAAAACGCAACTCTAGGGCACTTGAAAGAGCATCAAAATTTAACTGTTCATTATCGGGAATGGTCCTCAGTATATCTGCAGCTTCGGCTCGGAGAGAAGAAGCCAATTGGCGAGCTTTGGTAATTGGATCCCAGCCATTAGCTTCTGCGACAATGGCGAACTGCGTCTTATACACCTGCCAAGATGTTTGTCCGTCATACGGCAGTAATTTCATACAGGGTCTGTTGACAACAGGCATATATTGAGCATTTTGAGATTGATTTGCAGCAGCCAATCCAAATTCTTGAGGAGTTTCATAGGACTCTCTTGATTCTTCAGTAACTTGAACTTCCATTTCTTGCTTCAATTTCTCAAATTTCTTTTCCATTTCTTCTAATCTTCCTTCAAATTCCTCTACTTTAGCATTGGCTACCTTCACGGCGTTATTAATTTCCTTCATCTCAGATTTCATTTCTGCTTGTCCTGCTTTAATTTCGACTTGTCCTGCTTTCATTTCTGTCATGAATAACAAAAGTTGCGTTAATTTGTCTTCCAATGCGGATTCTTCCTTCTGCTTTTCTTCCGCAGCTTTCTTACTCTGCTCATTCGTTTCACCAACGTTGTCGGATATACCACCACAACTTTGCTCTCTTTCAAGAGTTTCTCGAAGACGTTCGATCAAGTCATCTTTCAGTCCTGATGTGGGCAAATTCCTCGCCGACAGTTCGTCTTTCAATGCGGCCACAGTGAGTTTCGACAGAGATTCTCGATGAAGATCAGCCATTTTCCATTATCTTCACTATTCGACCCCACTTCTGACACCAATTTGTTACGAATTTCCTGCAATGTGCTTAGAGTAAATTCAATAAGCAGATTCCTTTTAAAAAAATAAATAAAGCTATTTATTTAACGAAGACACGACGACGAAGAATAACACTGCGCATTCAATAGCTCAGTCACCAGCCTACAGCTTGCTTGCTGTCTAAGGCTCCAGTAATACTCCTAATCTTTCGTGCTTGTTTTTATATGCTCTCTGCCGGAAGTGACGTCACTAACAGGAAGTTATGTCATATTAGAAAAATCCAGAACCTTGGAGAGAATTCAAGAAATCAGGATCCCTCTAGAAAATTCTCTCTGTCGCCAAGGTTTCCAACTTCCGTCGCCAAACTTGGCGAAATGTCGCCAAACTTGGCGACAAAAATTAGTTGCCTAAAACATCGCCAATGAGCCAATATCTCGCCAATTTGGCGACTTGCTATTGAAATACAATGGGATACATATAACATTCATTATCATAAGACAAATTACACCAATTTACAGAATTCGTAACAATATATTCAATTTATCAGTCGCTGCAACCATTCAAAGGAAGGTATTGCAAAGGAATGAAAATATAAATGAACCAATCACTGGGAGCATTTACCTTGGGCAGTTCTTCGATCAGTGTCAGCATCGGGTTATCCACTGGGCGCTTGGGGCGAACGTCCAGACACCTGGGGCCCGGATAAACTGATCTTAACCAGATTTTCTGGTTATAAGTTTCGATCCACCGGTGCCAAGGGGGTCTGTACATGATTTATGCTCAGAGCCTGAAATGAGCTTCATCCGGCACTAGCCAGTGCTTCTCAAACGTTCAATACCTGCCCAATTTTCAATCATAATTTTCATCGTGCCCAATCCCCTCCCCTTATACAATAACAATGTATTGAAAGCAATAATAATGTACTTTGAAGCTAATACTACCATGTAATTTTAATTATAAACCAACAAAATATCAAGATACGTACTAAATTTTGTTTATGTTACTTTTAAGTAATATATATTTTAAGTAAGTTATACTTTTTTAAATTATAAGAAAAATATTATGTTACTTTACTTTTCTAATTTTTAAATTGGAACAGATTACAATAAAGGGTGCAAAGTGTATTTTTATTATATCAGAATGTATTTTGTTTTGCTTCCTTTAAGTAAATTTATAACTTTCTTTAAACAATAACCTTTTATTTTCAACTTTTTATATGCCCAGTACCCCATGTATGATTATCACACACCCCTAGGGGAGGGAGCATGCCCCACAGTTTGAGAAATTTCAATCTAAAAATTTCTGAAATCAAAATAATCAACGTCAGCATTTGCAACACTACGTGCATAAGGATCAGTTAATATACAGAACAAATCTTATCTAGATGTCAAATATTTCTTAGTGAGCAAAAATGTATACTTAATGTTACACCTACTTTGTTTTGTCTTGTATCTTTAAACATGGAACGCGATATTTTAAATTACTATTTACTAAATGCAAAATCATTTTTTTGTTCCGTTTATTTCTTTTTAAGCTGATTTTGATCAACATTTACTGATTTAAATGTATATATATATTTTTCTTATAACTTAGAGAGTAATTATTCAAGTTTCAGTTTTATTTTATTTTAACTGAGCAGATTTCTCTAACTATCATATTATTTCTTGCAGGCAATTAAAAACAATTTATGGTAAAAAAATTACAATCAGTTCGGAGGAGATAATGCTATGCAATAACTACACTTTTAAATTATTTCTATTCATTTCTTCGAAATTGTTACTTCAAAGTTAAGCAACGGATGACTAGTTTTCAGTAGCATAAAAGTGAGATAACTATACGGTTTTTAATTAAAATTCTTATCTAGTCGAATAAATTCAATTAAATTGTTCCTTTCACATTAATTGACGTACCTTTAAGTAATTACTGTTTTTTCCAACTTAAAATGTACGCTGCATATATAGCAGCAATGCTGGTATAAGTTTCGAGTAACAGCTGGAAAATGGAGGCACGTACGATATAAGAATAACCATCTGGCGGTTAATACCATAGAGAGACCGTCGTCAGTTTGCCAGATAATTACATAACTATTTTTTGCATTTACATACGCTATGTCTATAAGATTTAGCATTTTAGAAAATAATAATCCTTGTTTTTACTTGAAACAGCTGCATGTCTCCTTAAGTATATATATACCTATATACATTGATAAATATTCTTTACTTCCTTTTTTTTTCCAATAAATCTGTTCAAGCACTAAAAATTGGAGGTTTTCATGGTTTAACTTGAAAGGTAATAAAAAAAATTTTGTTGGGTAAATTATGTTCGTTTTGATTCCACAAGGATTATAAAAATTATTAATAAAAATATCTCCTTTTTAAGTATTTTAAATTAATACGTAAGTGTATTATGTTTTATATAAAGAAGCACTTTTCTTATATTATTTATTTCACTTTAGTTATTTCTATATTAAGGAAACCGTGAATTAAATGCAATTTAAAACTTATTTAAGGATGACGGATTTGTTATCAAATTATTTTTTTTCCATAAAATCTTTTTTTTCACAAAACATTAAAATATGTTTTATATATGCTATTTTATATAATTCAAATATATCTACTGATTATTTTTTTAAAAAATGGGATAGTTGTAAGCTACATATAGCACTTTATTCCAAATGACCAATTAATCTCTAAAGATAAAAACTAATTTTAAAAACTAATCCCAAATAGGATTTGTTTCCCTTAAAGCTAATACACTTTCGGCTTAAGATAATATTTCTTATGCTTTAATTATTTTTATATTAATTTATGTTAAACACTGTTAAAAAATTTTGGTATTCAATAATTAATTCTAAATATTTTTAAGATAATTTAAGTTCCCAAGACTGATACAATTCCTGAGTTAGTGAATATTAATGTCTCAACTTTCAGTCACTCGAAGGCTTTTGACGACAGACCTCGTAAATTTGAACCATGGTCAAGTGACGAGGGCGACACCTGAATTGCCACCCCTCTCTAAACTTCCACACCACTACTACGGGTGAACGTTTAACCCTCGAAGATTTTAACGTATATTGCCCCCCTTACACGGTGGGTCTTCAGCAGTACAAGGCTGGAACTCATGACATACCGGCCACGAAACCCTTTTTTTAACCACTAGGCTACTGTGGCTACAGGAAACATTTCAGAATATCAAAAGAAAACTGAAAGAAAACATATATTATGATTTTGTTTTTGAACATATGCTATTTTTCATATAATTAATATTTTAAGTTGGGATTGTACCATTCGGAATTCTGAAATTGCATATTTTGACATAGTTTTTCGTTCTCCATAAACCTGTAACTTTTGCTTATTTGATAATTTTCATTTCATTTTTTGGAATTAAAAAATGTAAAATATCATAACATTTTTATGCTAAGAAATAATTCTTTTTTTAAATAAAAAAAAAGTCTAATATTTATCAACAAAAAAAAAAAAAAAATCACCAAATATTTTACTTTCTGTTTCTTACAAAATCAGTTTCGAAATACACGTATAATAGATCCTAAAATTTACACAAAACTAAAACTAAAGAATCTTGTGTTCGGCTTACAGAAAATTTTTAATTTATATATTTTTTTAAATATTTTTAAAAATTAAAAAAAAATGTATATTGTTAGTTAAATTTAGATTTATTTAACATGTAACAAATTAAAATTTATTGATCAAATCCACAAATTTGAAGTTTAGTAGAAAAATGACCTACAAGAACAATACACATATAAAAACACGCAGATCTACAAACGAAAGTTTGTTTAATCTTGTAGGAAAGTGTAAAAATTAGAAACTGAAAATCTAGTTTAAAGCTGAAATTAAAATTTTTTTTGCCAAAAAATAATAATAATAATTCTATTTACGCTTTAAATACGCCATTTTCAATATTGGTCCTTTTTCTATACTCATGCATAACCTTTATTTCTTTCTCAGAATTTTATGGATTTAAGCTTAATCTCTGCTCCTTTTAACTCCGCATTTTTAACCTGAAAAGAAGAAATGACAGATAAATACACTCTTTTAAATTCAAGACGATCACAGCTTCCCATTATTAAACGTTCCTTTTGTTTCAATTTATACCAATCTCACTTGTAAATTTGGAAGATTCCGATATATTTTTGCTCAGTACATCCAAACTATAAAACTGACTGATCTTTTTGAGTTTGAGTCATTTTGCCCGAATACATATTTAATTGTTTTAAAATTCTGTAATGAAACATTAAACTGCTTTCTTGTCAATAATGATCATACTGATGCTGCATTTGTTGGAAAAAAAATTTGTTTTTCTGAAATTTTACACTTTTTGTAAATGCATTGTGAAATATCCTAGGAAAGAAGGTATATGTTATCGTTTCATTATTTATTGAACGATAAAAACATTACATAGCCCTATAATCATATTTAAAAAATTAATAGTATATTCCAAATCCACACAAACATGTCTCTTAACTACTTGGCTACTGTGGCCACATGAAATATTAAAGAATATCAAAAGAAAATATATTTTGATTTTGTTATTGAACATATGCTTTTTTTTATATAATTTACATTTTAAGAAGGGACTGTACCGTTCGGAGTTTTGAAATTGCATATTTTGACATACTTTTTCGTTTTTCCGCAAACCTATAGCTTTTGCCCATTTGAAGAATTTTATTTCATTTTTTGTAACTAAAGTAAAGTTTAAAATATATCATAGCATTTTCACGCTGTGAAATAATTGATTTTTTTAAAAAAAAATAGTTTAGTATTTATTAACACGAAAATAATCACCAAGTATTTTAACTTTCGGTTTCTAACAAGATAAGCTTCGAAATGCACGCGCGTATAATAGATCCTAAATTTTACACAAAAATAAAAATAAAGAACGCTTGTGTTCTGCTTACATTAAAATTTAAATTTATATCATATTTAATAATTTTTAAAATTGAAAAAAGTGCTAAATTTTAATATTATTTAGAATGTAACGAATTAAAATTTATTGATCCCAACCCTTAAATTGATGTTTAATAGAAAAATTTCCTACATGAACAACGTACACATAAAATCACTCAGTTATACGAACGAAAATGTTTCATTTTACACCCATATCAGTTATTAATTTGGAAGATTTCGATATATTTTTGTTCAGTACACATCCATACTATAAAACTCAAAATTTATATATTTTGAGTAATTTTTTCCGAATACATTTCCAACTGTTTAAAATTCTGTAAATAAACATTAAAAACTGCTTTCTTAACAATTATGAGCATATAATAATGCTACATTTATTGGAAAAATTATTTGTTTTTCTGAGAGTTTTTGCGCTCTTCTTAAATACATTATGAAATACCATCTGGGGGAGGAAGGTATATCTTTTTTTACCGTTTCTTTATTTATTGAACGATAACAATGTCTCATATTGCCCTAAATATATATACCCTATTTAAAAAAATTAATAGTATATTCCAAATCCAAACAGATTCTGGAAAGTAAGTTGCAAATCAAGTTTTGTCTTCAATATTTGAACATGATTTAAATTTACGAGAATCAAAGCTGATAGTCCACATGTTGCTACTAAGTGTTAGGTGAATAAAACACATAACCAATTGAAGGATTCTAAGCTCATATAAACGAAAAATGTTTTTACATTTTCTAAAGGAATGGACTTTCCAAAGATTTACACTTGTTTTTTTGCTGAGAATGTAATTATTGATGAAATTCGGCCGCTTTAAACAGTTCCTACTAATCAATATTAATTAAAAAATTTTTTTAAAAAACTTGAGTTTTTGAAAACAACATATTGATAAGTAAATTAGGGGAAAATATATAAGTTTACATCATAAATTCCATCTTTAAACCGTTTATAATTGAATTTTTTTAAATCTATGTAGTAATAATAATTATTATTATTTCTGGATGCTTTCAAATACTTATTATATATTGAAGGAAATTCGGAATGCAAGATTAAGGACTTATACGAATAGCAATAATGAATTTTATAAAATTTATTAATGCGTAAGGAGTATGAGTTGCAGTGTTTAAAAGAATTATTTGTGTTGTATTAAAGAAATGAACTCAAATAAAAAAATAGTCATATGCAAAAAAAAAAATGATTATATTTAAAAAGTCAAAATACGTACATACACAAAATGCAAAAACAAACGTTTCTAAAAAACTTTCAGAAATTTACAACACAAAAATATGGAAAAAATAAAATAAAATGCAAAAAAATAGGAAAAGTTTAAAATCGGAATTAATTTTTCGTCAAATAATTTTTTTTTAAATTTCTCACTGAGACAATTTTTAAAATTTTAAAACTCGTCTGCGTCACATAAAATATATTATAAAATTAATCCATGTAACGTGTCTAACATTTAAAAGTCAACTACAGAAGATACTGTTGGGTGAAACAGTTCAAATATTGTTTACTAAAGTAATCGGTCTGCAATTCGTTTCAGGAAAAGCGGATGAGAATAAAAGTAAGACAGATGTACACATTTTTCGTTTCTTTTTTAAATACCCAGCAACAGCTTCCGATAAGTATCTTATGTTTCTAAAACTTTTCTGTATCTGTAAGAATATTTCTTTTCAAATAGGCATACTATAAATTTCCTTTTAAGCTCTACTGTTATATGCTGATGCGGGAGTTTTGTTCCAACATACATCACACTAGAAACGTTTCTATACAGTATGCGTATGCATATGCCTACTAAGATTCTGTGCTTGTGAAAATTTCCTCTTGCATAAGTAACACTGGAACGGTTTTTCTCCGGTATGTATACGCAAATGTGCATTAAGAGTTCTTTTCATAGAAAAAGATTTTTTACACACATCACACTGGTAGGATTTCTCTCCAGTATGCGTACACATATGATGAATAAGAGTTATTTTTTGCGAAAATTTTTGATTACATACATCACACTGGAAAGGTTTTTCTCCAGTATGTGTTCGAATATGCCGAGTAAGACTACATTTTACTGAAAATTCTCTTTTACATTCCTCACATTGGTAAATTTTCTTTACAGGATGTTTACGTACTTGCCGAGTAAGATGCTCAAATTTTAATTTTTTTCGCTGAGATGAATAATTCTGTGTTGTTGCGCCATTTTGTGTAAGCATATGCCGTTTGAGATCTGTATGTAAAAGCGATTGTTCATTCTTGCTCTCCGAGAGTTGTCCCATTTGGGATGGATTCCACTGACATATGTCATACTGGAAAGGCCTCTCACTAGAAAATATACATTTGTGTTTCAATAGCGTGTCTTTACTTTGAAAGGTTTTTACACAAGTGTCACAATGGTAAGTTGCTTCAAAATTAGATTTAGCTTGAGATGGAAAATCACGATCTAATATTATTGTGTTCGGGTTTATGTAACTCGAGGAAGATTTCAAACTTTCGACCATGGAATCATATTTGAACAGATTATCGTTCAATTCCGCGTTTTCACATTTACTTTCATTTATACTGACAAAATTCGTACTAAATAGTTCACCCTTTAAAACTGACATTTCGTTTTGGGAGTCGAGGAAATTAAACTCTGATGGAGGTATACCCATTAGAATTGAATCGATGGTTTGTGAAAGAAGGTCGTCATTTATGGAATCCAGTCCGAGAAGTGAGTCACATGCAGTTGGTGTACGTCGGCTTTCAAACGAAATATCAACCAAGTCTTCCTGTACTCCATTTCGCCGCATTTCTGTGTTTGCACGACTTGAATAATTGTATTCAAAAAGTGAATTAGTTTTATCTGTTGGAAAATGATTTTGCCCCTGTAAAAGAGTTCCATGCGCACTTGCGAAATTTACTCCTATCTGCTGACTGTATTGGAATGCTGTACTTTGTCCGGCATGTCCAAACATTGCCTCATCCTGAGTTGGCTGAAATTGAGATTGAAAACTTTGAAGTCCCTTTGTTTGTTGCAAAGAAAATAGCTCTAAATTCTCAAAATTTTGTAGAAAGTCATTTGTTTCGATTCCTTTGCACTTACTCAATAGATAGTCTTCCATAATCTTTTGAAAACCATTCAGTGGGAAAGGTACAAAATAATCAATATCTTTTCAATTTTTTTGTTTGAGGCTTAGAATAAAATATTCGTATTTCCTAAATATTTCAAAAAAATCCCGATAACACCTTTTTTATAATTTAATACCTAGTATTTCATTCTTCTTAAAAAGTATATATATATATATCTATATCTTCACACATAATGGTCTTCTGACACATATTAAAATATCGAAGCACAGGGTATAATATGCAACTGAAATATTTCTTACTTACAAATCGAATATTTACACTGCTTACGTTTCTCATCAGGGAAGTAAAATTTAACGTGGCTTTGTGAGTTGTGTTGTCTATGACTACTGGATTGGGTATTCTTTCCTGAGCGTTTTCTTTCGAGTTCATTTGAATAAATGAGTGAGTAATTTTAAAGTCGCACTATTTACCCCCATGAGGGCTTTTGGCGACGTACCTTGTAATTTTGAACCATGGTCAAGTGACGCGGACGACACCTGAGCTGGTACCCTCCTTTCCCAACTACCACACCACACAAACCGGAGTACGTTTGAGCTCTCGACAGATTTAGCGTGCATCGCTCCAATACACGGCGAGTCTTTAGTGGTACTGGGCTCGAACTCATGACATGCCTGCCATGATCCGATACCTGATCACTTGGCTGCCACGGCCTCGAGTTCATTTAAAAAATTCATGTAAAAGGGGATATTGCCTATCATTTGATATGTTTTTGATCAAGAAAGAGGAATCCTTAAGCAAAAGCTTGTCATGTCATGCTGGTAAAAATCATATAGAAACACTGATAAGATGTTCTCATCTGCGGAGAAAAGCTAGTACTCTTTCCAAATGAAACAACAAACATATGGGTTGATTTTTCAGAGGAATTTATAAAAATAAAAAACTTGGTTTTTTCCATACACACACACACTGATTTGATTTTTATTTTAAACTACTGCCTCGTACCTTTTTTTTGTAGATTTGTATATTCTTTTCGAAAATCTAGGAAATTCCAAAACGGTTAGTGCTTTTATATTAGAGGACGATCAATGACTTATTGCCTAAGGTTATAGGTTTTACTTACAGAGTTTTGAAACTTGAATCAGGGTGTTTTTAAAGCTCATTAAAATAAATTCCATACGCTTATATACTTATAATCTACTTTTGAAACCTTGTGATGTAAACCAATGTGTGTATGTCTTCAAAATAATTTTTAAATATTTAAGTTAATGTTAATGTTTGTGATATCCTTAGAAGAAAGGCAATTAATTTTAAAACATATGTTAATGAAAACTTTTAAGCACAGCTTTACTCAAAGTAGTTTTATTGAGAAGTAGAAAGAAATATTGGTTTAAGTGTGTGTAAGGCAAGGGATTTTTTTTTTGAAAGAATAACTCATATACTAAAAAGCTTTGTAAATTTTATTGTTTAAGATATTTTTTTTAATAAACATTGATTCAACTGAAATTTTTTAAGCAGATGATTAAAAATCTGGATTTTGAAACGATTGCTAAGGGGAACACCCAAATAATTCACATCCAAGCATTGCGTTTAAACCATAATTTATATATAAAAAAAGTTTTATTTATTACATTAAATCATTTAAAATATTTTTTAAATCACAATTTCGCCACTGTGAAATGTCAATTGGGAAGGATTCCCAACTAAATAAATTAAAGGGTTTAAATATGGATAATTACACTGCTGGTCACCGTAAATTCAACACCAAGAAATGCGTGAGATAACACAACAAAGTTTATTTTGTAGATAACACGTTGACCAAGTATCTAATGCTTAAATTTATAGATTCTGTGAAGTGTGCTTCCTGCCAGAATCAGTAGCCAGAGTAGCCGCCATTGTTGGAGATCACCGCTGCCACACTCCTCAGCATTGATTCAAAGAGACTTTGGATGTGTTCTTGCGGTACAGCAGACCAAGCAGCTTCCACACGTTGCCAAAGTTGATCTGGTGTGGCAGTTGGGGGTGTAATCTGGGCCAATCGTTGAGCAACCATGGACCACATGTTTTCTATCGGAGAAAGATCCAGAGAACGAGCCGTACAGGGAAGCAATTCAATCTGGTGATTGACTAAGAACCTTTGGATAATGCGTGCCACGTGTGGTTGCACATTATCCTGTTGAAATATGGCTGTGGCCAAGCCCTGAATGTAAGGTAGGACAACTGGCTCCAACACTTCGGAGATGTAGCGCTGTCTGTTTAAAGTACCGCCAATGTGTACTAGAGGAGTGCGAGAGTGATATCTAATACCTCACCATACCATACTACCAGGTGCAGGAGCAGTGTGACAGTTCATAACGCAGCTGTTCAGCATCCTCTCTCCACGGTGTCTCCAGACTCGTATCTGACGATCGTGGTGTTGCAGACAGATGCGTGACTCGTCAGTAAATACAACTTCATTCCATTCTACCGCCCACATCCTTCCTTCATCACACCATTGGCGGCGGAGACGTCTGTGGTTCTGCGTCAAGGTTAGACCAAGCAATGGACGTCTTGCAGACAGACCACTCTGCTGTAAACGGCGTCGAATGGTACGCGCAGACACTGAATGAAACGTTAAAGACTCAATGTCCTGTGCTGTGGTTCGTGATGTGACTGAGCGATCCGTCACTGCCATGCGCACAATTTGCCTGTCCTCATGTGAAGTGGTGCACTGAGGTGGATGCTATCGACCATGTCGGTCCGTCGTACCCTCCTACATACAACGATCACATATCCGCATTACAGTTGTTTGGTTTCGTCCAACACGACTACCGATTTTCCTGAAAGATAATCCACAATCTCGGTAGGCACTATCCTTTCTCTATCGAACTCGGATACTTGATCAAAAGCTGATCTCTGTTTTTTACGAGACATAACTGATCGTTTTTTGAAAAAACAACAACAAAAAAAACACAATTGCCGAACGTTAAACTGTCGAAATCTCCAAGCCTTAAATAGCGCTTTGAGGTGGCGCCGCAGGCGTGCGTGATATGTGTCTGCTCTGAAATTCTAATTATTTGCGTATCTCACCTCCACTAATGCATGTTGTAAATTTCATGTTATTTGCTTCCTTCCTTCAGGGTGTTGCATTTACGGTGGCCAGCAGTGTATTTTGTAACAAAATTTAGGCATATTGAGTAGTGCAACAGTCTGACTTAAGCATAAAGATGTAGTCA
Organism: Trichonephila clavata; assembly: GCA_019973975.1. Lineage (NCBI taxonomy): Eukaryota > Metazoa > Arthropoda > Arachnida > Araneae > Nephilidae > Trichonephila > Trichonephila clavata. The sequence goes on along the minus strand of BMAO01012093.1, from coordinate 42,252 downwards.
CAAAAAGTATCGAAAATTCATCAGCAAAAATGAAATTTCTTTGTTTAACAAGCGAAGAAAGGGGTAAAAATAAATGTCTCAATTGCCGAATCATTAGCTTTTACTTACATTAGTTGAGATAGTTATGTTGTTCATTTTGAGGGACTATAGTTAGCAAAATATATGTTCGTCTGTCTGGGAAAATAAAGTTCGGAACAATTTACTGAATGTAATATAGAGAAAATGCTTCCTCCAAATTTAATTATTAAATTGCATAAATTTATTATGTCCCTCCATTTGAAATTAACTTAATTCTGTGGCGTAACAGCCCCATGAGGGAAAATGACTACTGTGCCCATATCAGTATACATGAACTTGGGCTCGGAGGTGCATGAACAGATATTCCGGTCAGGTGATCAGTCTGAAGCGACACCCCTAGTCTTAAGTTCCCAAGCAAGCTTGGTACTCATTTATTAATCCACTGAAGGGATGAAAGACTAAATTGATCTCGCCCAGCCCGGTGATTGAACTTTGGACCTGTAATTAGGGTTTCTGATTTCCCGGGTTTTTCCATTCCCGAGAATGTCCGGGAAATCCCGGGAATGTAATTGTCGTTCCCGAAATTCCCGGGAATACATCAAAATTTTTAAAAAGATAAAAACAAGTTATTTTTAAATAAAATCAATAATCATTTTTAAATAAGGATACAAATAAATTACAAAATTAATTCTTATTTATATAATGAACTAAAAAGTTCAAATGATATATAATAAATTGATTATTCATTTTTGAAATAGGATTTCAGAAAGCATAAGCAATTTATACTTTTATCGCTCAGGCATGGAAAAAAGGTTACAGTTAAATATATTGTAAATTAAAAATCTCGGGGGGAAAATTCACATTTGAAAAATAATTACTAAAATTAATGTTACTGACTCACTGCGTTTGAAAATTAACCAGTCAAAGCTGAATCAATTATTTCTCTAATGTTGCAACTAAGAGATAAATATTAATATATACTTGAAAACTCATTTGTGCTGCTGAAGTGCCGATTATGTACGTAAAACATATTAATTATTGTATTTAAGATATTTTATTTGTTTTACCGATTTCTTGTTTATGGAATTGCTGTATTATTTTTACATAAATATTAATAAATATTAATATAAGATTATCACACGCAAAAGTTAAGTTTAGAAAAATAATAAATAAGAAAAATAGCACGATTTCTTATAAAAATATTCTCCCCCAAACAGTTTGTGGCTTCATCCCCTTCTTCAAATTCCTGATTCAATTAAATAGCTCATAATAAAGACAAGTATCGAATTTTTTTTTAAAAAAAAAGATTAAATAAATAATAGTTTTAAGTATTAGTACTTACATTATCCACGTAAATCTAGATCTTGGAACTTCGATCACATACTTCTGGTTGGCAAAAAAATGCGATTGGATTACAGAACCCAATTGTTTCTTGTTAACGAAGCTCGATACACCCACGGCTAGCTGTGGAAAAAGTCTCACCCCCAAAGTTCTCATATTACACTCTTACCCCACAGTTGGTGTAGCGAACATTCTTTCGTCTGGAAGTTCGGGGTGAACGATCACAAATAGCCACCGTAGTTTCAGTTAACGATGTCCGAAATAGAAATCTAAGGTTAAGTCAAAAATAGCTACCTCATAGATAATTCAAACCCCGTGTAATTCCCGGGAACGAAGTCTAATTCCCGGGAATGGAAAAAGTTCAAAAATCTTATGATTTCCCGGGATCCCGGGAAAGAAAACCTACCTGAGTCGGAAGCGTGATGCACTATCACTCAACTACTGGGCTCCATTTGGAAGTAATTTGTATAAATATAAGTCCAAACTTCGCCGTAAGTTTCACAAAAAAAAAAAAAAAAAAATAGAACGTTGTAGGTAGAAAAAACTGAGTTTAGGAACTTTGAGTTTGATGTCTCAAAATGAAAACTGTCGAAAAAATCTCGAAACAAATAACGTAAAAAGAATATATACAGGTGAAATATATCAGTTTTTTAATTTTTTGATACATAAAAGTTATCACAAAGTACATCTTAATAGCAATTTTCGAATTTACTTTTGTCTAAGACAGATAGAACATCGAAGTGCATTAACAAATAACTACTTGTTGTGATTAATCTTCAGAATTTTGTGTTCTGCGTATCAAATTTACTTCTTCAATGATTTCTTTTAACTTTATTGAAGTATCAAATTTTCAGTAACTATGAAAGGAATTGATTTATTAACTTCATATAAGAAATAAAAAATAAAGGGGGAAAAAACGGAAGCATTTTCAATAAAACGTTTTAACTTTTAAAAGCTTTTTTCCAGATTGCAATAAATCAAATCGATTCTGACACAAGTTTCAAGTTTGTCGTTGTCAAAATAAAAATATTTAAAGCAATGCTCATATTCGAAAAAAAAGAAACTTTCTTATTTCTTTTACCGGTTTCAAATGAAATATGAAATAGCTCTACTTTCGTTTGATAAAATTATTAACTCACACAGAGCAGGATATTGCATATCGTTTTCGAAAACAACTCAACTCGACGTGTTTTGTCTTTGTTCTCGTGTTCTCGGGAACGTTCTTTTTTCATTAGTTTGAAAATTTTTGTCGTCATCTGTTAGAATGATATTTGAAGTTAAAATAAGTGTCAAATTAAAGGTATATGAAAAAAATAGCAATTCAACATGAAATTCGAATTACTGTTAGAATCTTCATGAACAATAGTTTGGAAAAGTATTTTTCGTTCTCGTCCAATTTTTCCAAAAGAAAAACCAAAAATAAAATGGATAGAGGTTCACTAAATGTCTGGATGTTTCTGACTTTTATGTGTGCTGCCTTTAACATTACTTAGTTCTCAAGAGCTCAAAAATATATGTGACTATTTTATTAAAGTGTTTCATGATATATATATATATATATATATATATATTTCACGTTATTATATAATAACAAATAAAATTCGTAAGATAAATCGTGTTCCAAAAATACAGGAAATTTTAATTTGAAATTTATGTACATGACAAAAAATATTTTGGCTACAATATAAATGTTTCTAATAGAAAAATTTATTTCTGATAAGAACCCATTTTAAATATTTATGTATAAGGGGTTGTTACAAGTTTATTTAAATGTGTGCCTGATAGCATATATATACACTGGTGTCCAAAACTAAAACATAATTGATAATTATGTGAATAAAGAATGAACTGTAGATCAGAATGGCGGGAAACGTGATATGCGAGTGTGAAATGGTTATAAAATAAGGAAACAAATCAAAATAATGATAATAATTAATTTTATTACCCAAAGTAGCAGTTTGAAAGAAAACTAAGCATAGCAAGGATTCCCACTTTAAAGAAAAAATGAAAGAAAACATTAAATAAAATACTGATGCTGCAGTTTAATAAGGCGTGTGGTCACCTCTGACAGCCAGGCACGCTTCACAGCGATTTACTATACTTGCTATGAGATGATGAATGAGTTGTGGGCTTAAACGGTTCCAAGCTTCTTGGAGAGCTAGCTCTCTTCAGTTCTGTAACGGAGCTTGGTGGGTGAGAAAGGGCTGCAATTTGTCTCCCGAGCATATCCCATACATGCTTGATAGGATTTAAATCAGGGGAGTTCGCAGGCCACGACATGCGCTGGATGTCTTCCGTTTCAGGAAGTCATAAATCAGCACCGCTCGGTGACATGGCACATTATCATCCATGAATATGAAGTCAGGACCTACAGCACCTCGAAACAAGTGAACATAAGGCACAAGAACTTCGTCTCTGTATCTTCGAGCAAACACAGACCCCTGTGCAGCCGTCCATCATGATGCCTGCCCATTACTATAATCCCCTTGATGGAAGATGATGTCTTTCCGTTATGTTTCTTGGTTCAAAACGTGTTCCACGTTCTCTCCATATCATTACCCACCGAGAATCACTACTCAGACTAAACCGGGAATCATCACTGAACATCACAGTGGCCCACATTCTCACACTCCAATGTTGATGTTTCAAACTCCAGTTCAAACGAGCGCGTTTATGTGCAGACGTGAGTGGAATGCAAACTGCTGGTCTTCTAAAATACAGGCCAGCATGATTGAGTCTCCTGTAAACAGTTTGTCTCGAAATTCGTATTCCTGTGGCGACTGTGAGCGCCAAACCAATGCTCTGGCATTACTGCCCCTCTGACGTCGCGCACTTATTACCAGATATCGGTCTTGGCGCGGGGTTGTGACTCTTGGTCAACCTGATACTGGTTGTCGGGTAACATCTCCCGTTCTTTGAAACCTCTGTCACAATTTTGAGAACACAGACTGGTCCACATTCAGAATTCGAGACACTTCGGTTTGTGATCGTGAGGATTCCAGCGTTCCAACGATACTTCCTTTCGTAAACATGTCCATTTGGCGTCTTTGTGCCATCATTCACCTTGTTTGATGGTTAACAACGCTCCTTTTCACAGCAGTTGCACGAAACTTGTCTGAAATGCTTATGCTGCGTGAATCGGTTACTCTGCATTCCGACATGCGCCGGTGTTTCACGCAGGGCGTAATCGACTGAAAAGTTTTACATAAACCCAATGTTTCTTCACCCAATTAATATCCGCAAGAAATTTGGAATAATTTTACGAATATTTACTCCATGTGTTTCGCATTTTACGATTTATGCTTAACTTTTGGACACCAGTGTACGTTATCTACGAAGAAGTATTAGGAGATCCATGCAAATGAGAATATCTCTGGTCTTGTTCTACGTCATGCCTTTGTACTTAAATATTGTGCTGAAAAACACATTGGCATTAGTCGCTTACAAGATGAAATGAAAGTCCCTGCTGTCTTACTTCGAAAAGATAACAGTTATCGGATATCATAGAAATGTTCGACCCTTAAGGGTGTGAGTTAAACATCTAGTGAGTTAAAAATCCCAAAATCAACAGTGGCTTTTGTGTTTAAAAAGTGAAAGATGAGGGGTGATTGTAGAAATGTATTCGAACCGAAAAATTCACGAAACTTAGAGACTGAGACCGGCGAATGATACTCAAAGAAATTCGGAAAAGTCGCACCAAACCGATGATCCACATACTCCAGAAGTTCCAAAAAACATCTGGGACTATAGATGTGGTAAATATCATCCGCAATGAAGCACTTTTGCTTGGTTTCCATGGTCATGCTGCCACCCATGATAACAAAATTTAACGACGCTGCTCGGTTAAGGTGGTGCAAGGTCCTCCGAAATCGGATCATAGATGTGTAAAAACAGGTTATCTGGAGTAATGAATCAATCTCTACCAGTCGAATGGAAGAGTCTGGATTTGACGTATGCCTGGAGAACGTCTTTTGCCAGAATCCATTATACTACATTATAACTACAGTAAAGTTTGGTGGTGGTGAAAATATGGTTGGTGATGTTTCACGCGTTGGATTGGAACCCTTGATTCCAATACATGGTAAAATCAACGCCGATTCTTACTCTAACATTCTATACAATAACTTGCTCCCTACGTTGTGTCAATTTTACTTGTTGGATCATTGTTACAACAACGCCACTTGTCATGTTGTGAGGTTCCCCCTATTGATGAGTATTACATAAACTTGCCGTTGTAGCTCAGGTGGTAGAGTACGTCATTGGTAATGGGGTGAACTGACTAAACTAGCCTATAGAAAGCATCTGGACAAGCTGGAACGCCGAATTAAAGGGTGCAGGAACCATCCAAAATAGGCGAAAGAATTTTAATGTCTTTGCCAAGCCGAGTAAAAGAAAATACCACTGCCTATCATCCAAACATGTTTGAAAAGCTACCCCAGAGGACACTGTAATTGCCTCAATGGAGGATATATATATATATATAATAATTTAACTTGGCGAGTGTAAGGAATTCTTTAACGACCACCACATTTTAGATGGCTAATGTAATTTTGCGAGGTTACTGACGAGACAGTCCTAATAGATAATTAATACTGTTTATTAAACATAGATACAAACACGAACATACACATCTTAAACATAACACTTAGTACATGAGACACACGTTACATTTTGACGAAAACAACGAAGGAAATATGACGTATTTTTCAGAGAGTCTCTGTATTTGTACAAAGAGGCTCCGTGGGTGGAGCTTACTTATTGGTGGAAATATTCCTTTTAGGCTACTAGATATTATTTACGCACGAGTCCTAAAGTCCAAGACACCATTACATGTTAAAGACGTGTTCAAGGTTAAATTAATGAGAATTATTATATATTTATCTATTCTATTGTGATATTAAATACATTTTAAATACCTTAAAATATAATTAATAATAATAGTCAGAGAACTTTTTGAGAAATAAAATAAATATTGAATATTAATCTATTTGTAACATTAATCTATTCTTGTAACATTTTAAAGTACATTTTTTTGTATAAAAGCCATTTTTCTTAAAGAAATATTTCTTAAAATCATTGATTAAAATATGTATCAAAAAGTGAACAAACTCTCTGATTTGAACTAACGCTGTTATTTGTAGGTATTTTTACATACAATTCTCTTCAAAATATTATTACATATTAGAATAAAATATTTAGTATTATAGAAGATGATGATACACGCATTAATTTTTTCAATAAAGCAAAAAGGTTAGTTGTGTACGTAATAATACTAAAAATGAAAATTTATAACTGATATTTAACGTTTATTCTTCCTACACACACACACACACCATCAAATGTTATATGTTAAAAATAATATTACTTTGGATAGACTTTATTTTTACTCTTCCCGCATTTTTCCCCGCGAAATATATTATTCAATTTGTGCTCTTAAATATTGGGGGACTCGAAAATTTTATATATCTATATAGATTGGATTATGTTCTTCGCACTTCGATCAATTCATTTTAACCCCTTATATGGATTGCCCCTACACAACATGGACTACCGAGAGCTGACCACAACTGGTTTCCCTGCACGCTGTACGGGCACTGATATTTCTTTTTTCCTTGATTTGCGCATATTTTTAATTCTGTAAGATTATTAGTGATAATATTTTTTTAGGGATGCAGTTTGCCCAGTGTACTGAAATATTTCTCATCCGGGATTTTCTTTGAGGTGAAGGCAGGAATTCTGATTCTTGAAAGTATTCGGTAAAAAAATTGGCAATATGCAATTTGTTGCTTGCGGAAAAAAATGAAAAGAAAATCCAAAAAATCCGATATTATCAATGTTTTCCTTGCACAATGGGAGACTTAGTATTACACCACACTTCAAATTCTGTGTGCATATTTATATGCATTAACACACAAAAACCTCAATAATTTGAAAAAGAGGAATGAACATGAAATTTTTTTAGATGGTATGAGCGAAATGCTTCAAGATATATGAAAGATTCTTCATAGCATGTAGAGTGCACCTATAAAATGTAAATGTTTAGGGCAATGATACTATCCACTGACGCTAAAGCTATAAAACGACTTCAACCTCTTAAGTACCACCGGCATATATAAACGTCTCGGTCAGCCAAAGCATTGATTTTCTGGGCATATGCATACGTCTTTCCGAAGCAGTGGCGTAACGGAGAATATTAGGGCCCCCTACAAAGTCAGGTTTGGGGCCCAAAGCCGGATCGTAAAGTGGATTGCAAAACCATATATACTTTGGTGTCAGTCAGACTTTAGGCCCCCCAGAAACCTGGGTTCTCCCGTGGTGTGGGGTTGCGGGGGTGTACATTATGCCACTGTTCCGAAGTACGATCTTTTCTGTGCACTGCTATCCACATAAAATTATTCCAATTACTTCGGAATGCAGTAAAATGCCCTTGAGTGTGTTTGTGAAGGATTTATTTATTTCAGAGGAGTTTCTTATTTATTCCTTTTCTTCCCCTCCCCACTAAAAACATCACATATTCGGATCTACAAGGAAAACGATGGCATTGGGAAACGAATTACACAACTTTTAATAGGCAGTTTAAGGGATCAATTATATAAATCGTAAAATTATCAAGATAAGTGTTAATACAAGCCCATGTTGTCATACTGGTAATTATGAAACTTGTTCTTAACTTAATATTGTTAAATTAATTATGAAATACATTGTACGTTACTCATACATTTATAAGTGTATTATATCAGTGTAAATATGTATTATATTTTTATCATGTTGGAATGTATTTTGTTTGTTTACTTTTATCAATTAATAATTTCTTTAATGGTAGTCGGTACCCCCTATGCCGACAATGTTAAATTGAGCATTTTTATGTACTAGAAACTCAGAAACTATTAAATGTACAAACTTAAAATTTTGTCTGTATATTAATTAGACTTTTTTATTTAAACTGAAGTGAGCTTTTTCAAATATATTGTTTAGTTTTTTCAAAAACTTTCATCGTAAAGTATCACTATGAATTTTTTGAAAAATGTCATTTTTTTCACGATAACTGACTTTTACAAAAATATTATGGGTATATTAATAAAAGCTCACTTCAGTATATATATTAATATATCAGTAATATTCAGTGAAGATTGCAAGTGCTTCCGTTGAATAAGTTCTGAGAAAAGGTACACGCATTTTTAAAAACACCGTTTTGAGATTATTGCATTTTTTTATAAAATGTCACTTCATCAAAAAAATTATGAATTACAATCTGTATTTGCACTATTTTTTTAAATATTAGCTTATTCTCAATAACAAGACTTTTTACTTATTTCTTTTACTTAGATTTCTCAGAAAATACATATATATAGCATTTTTCACTTTTAATCTATCAAGATATTTTATAGCATTTGCATCATTTTTCTCAAATTATGCATCAATTTTTGAAGCATTTTCTGTTCTGATACATTATTGTCATACAAGATGATTATAAATCATCATAAATACCATGTAAAAATGTGTCAATACATGAAAATATGACTTTTGTAATACATCATTATACGGCATTTCGAAAAGTTTCGTTAGTGTTTTATAAATTCACATGTAAACACAATTTCTTTAAGCATCAGAATTAAAATGATTCTTAAAATATTATATAAATGGTATCCAAAACAACAACAAGAAAACTGCTTTTATGTTTTTAAGCATGAAATTCGTGTATTTTTTGTATGTAACAAGTTTTGTGCAACGAAAAAGATAATTGCATTTTGGGATATATTTATGTACCTTTTACTAAGAAACTATTGAACACAAAGCTTAAAAATTTGTGTGTGCTTTAAATAAACATTTATTTTTATACAGAAGTGAATTTTTTTTTTTTAAAAATTGATCAACCTGTTTAAAAAATCATTTTTGCAGAGTACAATATGGAATTTAATAAAAATTTTCCTTTTCTATGTTACAACATATGCTTTTTAGCTAAATGTCTGAGGAATACTTCAAAAATTTCACTTCAGTATACACAAGAATATATATGAAATATAAAATAAAAATTTCCAGTTCATGCATACAGTAGATTTATAGAAAAGAGAAAACACAGTTTAGAAAAGAAAATTTTTAGAAAACAGTAGCTTTTGGTATAAAATTTTACCTCATCAAAAAGATCCTGCACTGTAGCAGGTTTTTACCTTATTTTTATTAATATTATCTTCTTCTTTTTTCTTTTTCTTCTTTTATCTTTTGTAATTTTCTTCGCTCTTGCAGAAAAAGCATACACTGCTTTCATTAACCTTTCTCTATCAAGAATTTTCATGGCACTTACCGAATATTCTCCAGGCTCAATTTTCCCATTTTCTGCAGCATTTTTTATTTGGATACATTACCATCATTAAAAGAACAAACAGCATCATAAACACCGAGTGAAAGTGTTTCAATCTGTACAAATGTTGTTTTAAGAACACGTGACCGTATGACATTATGAAAACTTTCATTCGGGTTTTGTGTTTTTCCATGCAAACATTTTCTCAACAGATCAGGATGTGAAAGATCTCTAAATATAGGACGCATTGCTTCTACAGCAGCAACTGGAAGACTATTTTTATGTTTGTAAGACTTACCTGATGCTTCAGCCTTTTTATATCCACACCATGAATCTTCACCAACAGGACAAAAACCATGTTGAGGATATTCATCTGTTGACAGCTTATGCAGAAAAATGGCCCAGATATCTTGCCGCATGTTCTGAACACTGGTGTAATTTCTCCGAATAGCTGATCCATAGTAAAACTATAAGTTATCTAGTTCATGCTCAGTCAAACGATTTTTTCCACTTAAACACTTACCGTCTGACAAGATTTGCCCTTTCAATTGAGTTTTTAATCGGCGTAATCTTGTTCCCATACGCTTCATGACATGTCCAATGCACTCCAATTTTTCAATTGGGTATTCATCTTCATAGATGTTTTTCTTTCTAACAGCATCAAATGCTTTGCAATCTCCATCCACTAAGTAAGTAATATATCGGGCATTATGCAAATATAATGACCGTTAAAAAAATTTAGATGCACCTTGAATTTTCATGGTTCCACTAGATCCAACGTAATTCCTTTTACAATCCTTTTGATGAGAAGGTAAGTTTTTACGTATGCAATATTTTGAAAGAATATCAACATCTATCACCTTACCTGTATCAATGCTGGTCACAGTAACTGCACCATTCAATGATAAGTAACCGCGCTTCTGCTATATCCCATCTACAGCGACTGCAATATTATTATTACCTTCATTTTCACAAATAGCTTCCTTCGCAGCATTTGGAATGGAGTCCTCGTAAACAAGTTTTGCAGCATTTAAGATTCGCTTACCGTAAGGAGAAAACCTTGTAGGTGGTTGAGGACGATTCATTATGCCGCAAAACATTCTCCCAGCTTCTGCACCTTTTCCAATGGAACGCATAGCATATACAAACCTGGTATTTATTGTAGCGATTTGCGTTCCTTCATGAAAATTTGAAGAAGAGAGTTCTACACGATATGGACAAGCACTACATTTCAGGACAAATGTAATAGCCAGTCCAGACTTACCTTTTAAAACTTGCATGTCTAAGCCACTGTTACACATTTTACAGTGAACTTCATTCTTGAAAACAAATGCCAGAATATTCAAATTCATAATGGCATTAATAATACCTACACTTTTGTCATAGGAAGAAAAACTTCCATTTAAATTGGGAATTTTCTTTTCTTTTGCACATGTCTCCTTTGAGTCATGTGCATGTCCAGCTTTAGGATTGACATTACTGACGTTAGTATTTAGAGTATTGTTAGTATGGTTGAAAGTATTCTTACCTTTATAAAACGTACCTTTACGTTTTTTGAACACTTTCGTAGATCTTGGCATATTAAAATTTGGAAATTTTTGATATTCAGAAATTTTAAATGTCGAAATATTTAAAACGCTAACAAGAAAAACGTGTATTCCTTCCAAAATAGTTAAACAACCCTAACAGTTACGCTTGCAGTCAATCTACAGTTAATTGCGTATGAATAAATAAAACACAGAGTGGCTTTGGAAAAGCTTCCCAGATTTAAAAATTCAATGTTTACATTTCTATCTCAAATGGGGCGTGGCTCATCAGCTAAATATTTTTTAAAAATCATTTTAACATACTTTTAATTAGTAAAATGGCAAGTATGTTACATCATTGGAAAGGTCCTGATTTGGGGATTTCAGAAATATCAAAAACTCAAAATCGATTTCCCGAAGGTGTTTACCCTACTGACTGGCCTTAAATAATTTTTTTTGTCTTCGACTTTTCAACATGCTCGTTTTCCCTTGGCAAAGTTATCACGCCCCGTTAGGAGGCGTGCTCCCATTTTAAGAAACGCTGTTTTAGAGGGGGTTTGTGTTCCACAAATATAAAATAAAAAATAGTGCGAAAGCTTTAAAATTGAAAACTAAAGTAAAAATCTACCATTTTCACATTATATGTTAACACATTATGCATTAACATTTTCACATTATGCTTAGTTACATGCAATGAAAAAATGTGCCTTTACTTGGGATATTTTGGGCAAAAAATTGATCGTTAAGTTGTCAAATCTATTTTTGTAATTTGAACGAGATGTTGATCATTCTAACTCTTGAAAAGAAATATGATATTCTGAACAGTATAATTAGTTAATTTAAGATATTCAATATTAAAATGTCTAAAAGGTAAATGCTTGGTCATTGTCTTCATATATTTAGATATGTATTGAAAATATTTACATCTATCTTTTTTTTTCATTTCACTTAACATGTGTGATTAAGAATGTACAGTATTTATTCGAATCTAAGCTACCATCGATTTTAAACCACATCCCAAATTCTTAAGAAGTTTTTGTGAAAATTGAAAAGTAGTCTGAAATGGTTTATCAGTATCCAGCTTTATGAAATTAAAATGAGTTTAAATTAAGAACTAATAAAAATTGATTAATTATTTATTTAGCTATATTTTTAAAAACATACTTGAACCTGTAATTGGTCAAATAGCTTCATCCAACGAATTTTTTTCCCTTCGATTCCAAGCCGAATCCAATTTTTAGTAGCATTAATGTTGGAAAAATGTGCGGTTTAGGTTCGAGTATACGATAAAAGAAGTTTTAGAACTATATTGTTCGTGTTTTTTTAGGAATTAAGCGAAGAAATCTGTAAAATCATACAAATGATTTAATCACGCATTTCATTAATTCGAAATATCTTGTGAGATGCACTATTTTTTTAAATGATAAGCTGTGTTTGGAAAATGTATTAGAAATTCTTTACTTATTTTCTTTTAATAAAAATACATATGAATTATATATTTCCTATTCATTTATACTCTACTCAGAACAGATCGTTCCTGACTTACAGGCACACTGGAAAGGTCTTACTTTTCAACAAGAAAATACAGCTAAAAGCCACATATTTATATCAGCTGAAAATAAATTGAATTTGGCATCTATTAGTATGTTTCCACAGAGTTTTATGCACAGGAGACATTTATTATTATAGGTGAAATCGTTGGAAAAAACAATGAACTCTCTCAAAAACTTACTTTGTTTATCTACTACGATTTAAAAATGTTTTATCTTAAATTTAATCGATATAAAAGAATTTCCATTTTAGATATGCTGTATCAAACTGAACCTAAATTTTGTTCAATATTACATTTTTATTTTTTAAGAAGATAAAATAAATCTTAAATGTAAAACTGAAAATAATTGTAATTATTATTCTCGGTCTTAAGTGAAAAGCATAAAAACAGGATACAAACTTTAAAAAACATTTCTTTACGTATACCTGATATTTCTAATTCCTTTTGAAACAAGTCAACTCGAAAAACATCACTTACGTATTCGTATTCCTATTTCAGTTTTTAATTGGAAGGGATCAGGACAGCGCAAATGCAAATATTAAAACTTCTATATGGTCGCCAATTTTGGTTGCCAAAAATTAGGCAAACTTGATGACAAACAGATTGAGGCTTTATTTTTTTGGTGTGCACTTGTTAACAATTGGATGCAATGGTGCTTTTGTTATGTAGGAACACATCGAAGTCAAATTAATAGAACAACAAAATACATGTAATTTGCAGTTTTTGGATTTGAGCAATGAACATGACCAGTTGTATAATTTTTACAATAGGGATATGTCCTCCATTAGGCGGATATGGGTAACCCTTCTAGTTATAATTTTAAAAAAAGGATTAAAAAAGAAAAATGTATGAAATTTTGTAAATTTTATTAAAATATCTTCAATTTGTTCTGGCTGAAGAAAAATAAAATATTAGAAGTATATAACATTAATATATATATAAAATGCAAATTAATTCACCCACAAATTTATATTTTATTTTTTTAAAGAAGAAAGAAATCTGTTAACTGAATCAAGTTAGTTTTTAAAAGTATATTATAAGAATAGTTAGCTCATACTTATAAAGACAATGCTTATGATCAACTATTATTACTCTTAAATGAATTTTCAAACAGTAGAGGCGAATAAAGACTTGATCCTGAAACGGACAGCTTAAGTCTCTGCTAACCACATTTATTTCAACCTCCAACTTAAATATGAATTACGGAAGAAGTTGATGAAAAAATTAAAATACACATTAAATAATTAAAATAAAAAAGATAAAACAACTAACAAAATAAAGCAACAAAAATAATTAGGAACCCATTGTAAAAATTATCCAAAATGTGAAAATAAAAAGCAATTAGAACTTCAGCAAAAATCCATCGACCAATACAGAGAACAAAAATGATCAAGCTAGGCGATAATTTTAGTTTCCATAATGCATAATAAATTGTGCCAAAAGCTTAGGTGCATTTGCGCTTTTCTGATCCACTCATTTTGTAATTTGTTACAATTGGAGTCTGAAGTAAATATTTAAAGGTATACACATAATGAAATGATACGGAATCATCAACATCACTAAAAATAAATGCATGTTATTTAACATTTTAATAACAAGTGGTATAAAATGTAAGTCAGTGCTTCTCAAAGTTTCAATATCGCGACCCAATATTCAATCATAATTTTCCTCGCGCCCCCCTTATACAATAACAATGTATTGAATTCAATACTACTACACTTTGATGCGAAAACTACGATGCGACTTTAATCGCTTATGTGCCACCGGCGAATATAAACGTCTCACTCAGCCAAAGCGTTAATTTGCCATGACGTATATATACGTCGTTCCGAAGTACGATTTGTGCACTGCTATCCAAAAAATTATCCCAGAGGCCTTGGAATGCAATAAAAGGACCTTGACAATGTTTGCGAAGGATTTACTTATTTCAGGTTATTTGCTTCTTCTTTACTTATTTCAGGTTATATCTTCCTCCTCGACCCAATACAACACATACACGCCCCTAAGTGGAAAACGGTTAGATTTGGGAAGATTGCGTAACTTTAATCGACAGTTAAGGGATTTATTATAAACCATGCAAATTGTCAAGATAAGTGTTAATTTTTGTATATAATTTTGTAACAATCTCATGAGATTATTGTGGTATATATTAAACTTGTTCTTAACTTAGTATTGTTAAATTAATTACAAAATACATTATGTAGCACTGATACATTTATAAGTTTACTATATCTGTGTAAATGTTTATTTTATTTTTTATTATGTCAGAATGTTAGGGTTCATGTATGCCACTAGATGGAGCTATTTAAATTATAATGTGTGTACGTTTGTTTACCCGCGAGTATGTAAGAAAAAAGAATTGGTACGCGGCTGAAAGAGCCATTCGCTCTATGTTAGCGATATTTGTTACACAATTAGTTTGGAATAAATGATTTTGAAAGTGATCAACACCGAATGTATTTTTTTTTTTACTTTCAGTAAATAATTTTTTAAAATAATCTTTGGTTTTTGACTTTTCAATATGCTTGCGCCCCCCTAGTAGTGCTGTCACGTCCCTCAAGGGGGGCACGCCCCACAGTTTGAGAAACGCTGATGTAAGTCCTTTTATGCTCTAATTACTTGATTAGTATTATCAATCAGTTAATTTTAACAACGTTCGTGTTCTTCAATTTCTTCCAATCCTCAACGTAATTTGCAATTAAATTTCAGAGAATCCATAAGTATCGTGTTCCTAAAAGTATCATATTATCAATTAACACAAAATCCCTGACAACTTTTTACGACCCACTTTGATTCATGATTATTGGAGATTTTATTGTCTTTCAATTAGCTAACGCGCCTTAACGACTTCATTTCCCAAATAACGTTTATAGCCAACAAACGAGTATGAAATGTAGAAAAACTGTTAAGAAAACGTTCTCCATCGGACAAAATAAAGTTGGTACAAGTTGTATTGAAAATTCATTAGCATAAATCAAATCATGAAGAAATGGGCATATGTACACAACTCTAGAAAAATGAACTGCCATATGTCGAACAACATCGTTTCCCGCTAAAAATATTCCCTAATGAAAATGATTTTAAAAAATAGCTCTGCTTTGGACGATTTTTTTATAGAAAAGAATAAAAAATAACTGAATAAGGATAAAACTTTATTGACAAATAAAATATTAAGGAATTGTATAAACATGAACTTAAAACAACTTTCATAAAAAAATAGTATTGATGCAATGTTAGGCTTCGAATCTGATACGAATTGGCGAACCGAAACTGATGAATCAACTGACAATAAAATAATGTTGTTCATAATTATATTTTAAAAGGAAAATATGATATCAATTATTATTTTATCTTTATCATCTATATATTACCTTTTTTGAACTTGTACTTCAAATCTAAATATAAAGGATGAGATATATATGCTCGTATACTTTACACAACCCTAAAACTTTAATTCCTCCCTAAGTCATTTAAAGAAGTTTGGAAGTTGATAAATCCTTTCTTCTAAATAAAATGTAGTCCTGCATTTTTAAAAATGAAAACTAATATAAAACAGGAACGAATAAATGATTTTTTCGTGTATCATAATTTTTGTAATAAAAGTATTTTACATTGTATTATAAAAATTTCTTTGCATCAATTTAACCCCTGAACAGGCACCGGCATATATATCCGTCTCGCTCAACTAGTAATTTAGTGCCAAGGACGTACATATACGTCTTTCCAAAATATTCCCTTTATATAAGTCTTTTTTTTTTCTTTGTGCCAATAGGAGTAGAAAAATTCTGAAAACTTTTGAATACAATAAAATGACCCTGTAGCAACTGCATTATGATGTACTGCACTTTTTTCCTTACAATAATTTTATTTTGAGTCACTACAATGAAAATTAAGGGATATACATAAATAAACTTTTAAACTTCGGGATATTTAATCCATTACACCTAATTTTTCATATATTCTAGAAATAGATTAATTAATTGCATATATCAATAATTCTTTAACAAAAGTTTACATATAATATATGTTACTGCAATATTTTAGAAGACAATTGTGTTCTATTTCACGTATTTTTTCTTCCATGGATACACATTATACACATTACCTTGTTGTCTGATAGCAAATCGAAATAATGATACCTGAATAGTCATGCACATAAAATTCAGGAAATGCATGCTTTGAATAAAGTTTTATATCATTTGGTGATAAATATTTAAAAGAGGCATTAGAGCAGCGCATTTGCCTTCATTATATATTTCTAAACTTAAATGAGATATTCTAGTACAGGGGTTCGGCAACCTATGACACGAGAAGTGGCACACACACACACACACACACATATATATATATATATATGACTCATTCTTAGCGTTTAATACTTTATTCAAATCAGAACGATGGTGTAATACTTGTAAAAAGAAACATCAATCATTGCTGCGTCATGAAAAAAATCTTCAGAATTATTGAAAATAAAATTTTCGGAGTTATGAAAAGATCTGGAATATAACTCTCTCGATAAATCTACAGCAAATTGCTGTATCCAATGTCACTTAATTATCTGAAGAAAATTGTGCATGCGCTATGCTTCATGCATTGGGTCCTACATATACGTGGGAACTTTTTTTCTCCTCTTAAATATATTTTGAGTCCACAAAGAAGTTGTTTAACTGCTCAACATTAAGAATCGTATCAAAATGAAAGTCGCAAAGTATATCCTGAAATTGAGATACGAAGTCGAGTGGTGTAGGGATAAGGTTTGCAATAAAATATTTTTTAATTAACTATATTGAAGGAATATATTTTTTGTTTTTCAATTTTTTGATTTAATAAATATGTTTTATAAGCACATAATATATAGGTGCAGTTTGAATTTTTTATTTATGTTAAAGAAATGGTTATATTTTATGTTGTTTATTTTTATGTTCGTAAATACCTTTAATAGATGCACACTCAAGAGCCAAAACATTATGACTACCTGTCAATAATTAGTTGGACCACCTTTGGCGCCCAACACAACTTCAACCCGCCTTCGCATGGATGCCACAAGTCCTTGGTAGATGGCCGGAGACAGATTGTACCAGATGTTTAAGCAACGGTCATGTAAATCCGAGATATTGCGAATTGGTGGTCTTTGAACTCTGAGCTACCATCCCATGACATCCCAAATGTGTTCTATCGGATTGAGATCCGGTGAGTTAGGCGGCCAGGACATTAACTGGAATTCAGCATCATGCTCTTGGAACCACTCCAACACAATTTTAGCCTTGTGACATGGTGCGTTGTCCTGTTGGAACATTTCATTTCCAGCTGGAAAACAAAAGCCATGTAAGGGTGCAAATGGTCCACGATGATGTTCAGATACTCTGTAGCATTCATGGTCTGCTCTACCACAACCACGGGTTCCAGAAACGCCCAAGAGAACGTCTCCCAAAGCATAATACCGCCACCACGGGCCTGTGTATGACCTACTCTGCATTAACAGAGTAACTGTTCACCTGGAAGACGGCGTATCCTGACACGGCCATTGGCGTGATGAATGACAAACCGTGATTCATCTGACCAGGCAACTCTCTCCCACTGATCTATGGACCAGTCGCGATGTTCCCGGGCCCGGCGCAGTTGGTGATGACGCTTGGTCAGCAAAGGCACACGAGTGGGACTTTTGCTGCGTAACTCCATATCCAACAGTGTCCGCTGAACAGTGTGCTCTGATAATATTCTACTTGGCCCTACATTGTATTGGGCTGTCAGCTGACCCTTTGTCTGGCACTGATTTTCTTTACTATGAAGGACAGTCTCCGACGACCTTTTTCTTTGATAGCATGTGGATGTCCAACACCTTGTCGTCTACTGCCGGTTTTACCATCATTCAACCACTTTGCATAAGTACTAACAACTGTAGATCGTGAACATCCCACGAGTCATGCAGTTTCGGAAATACTTGTCCCGAGCCTTCGAGCCATTACAATCTGCCCTCTATCAAAGTCGCTTAGATCCGCAGCCTTTCCCATCACCATACAGAAGTAAGTGAAAAAATGATTCTTCAGACTCTCCAGCAGCAGTTAAATATCTCTTCCACCTGATCACGTGCCTTCCACGTCATCCAGGTGAGTTTAATGCAAAATGTAGGTGTGGTCATAATGTTTTGGCGAGTGTATAATTAATACATAATACAACTAAATCTGTATCTGTTTTGTACTTCTATCTTCTAATTCTGCATGTATTGCTACCGGTATCGTATTGTTTTAAATATACCTTACAGCGCAGCACCCTCAATCATATTCATAGATTGGTTTGGCACATCCAAGGCTATAAGTTTGACGAATCCTATTCTAATACGTAAGGTGGTGTTTGAATTTTAAAGTAGACTCTCTATTTATTTTGCTTATAAAATAAATTTCAGTCATGAGTTATGTTACAACCGATGCTTTAATCTCAATGCTCTAACAAATAATGCATTTTAATAGTCTTTAAGGTTTCCGAACACGTTGAAAATGACCAAATTCAGTCATGAAAGATATTTCTGTTTTTTATTTTATTCAATAGAGCTAATTTTTTGGACTTTACGAAACATACTTTGTTTTGTTAATACACTACCTAGAGGCCAAGTTACAATCAATTTTATAAATTTAGAAAAACCGGAAATAGGTTTTTGATCTGCCAGAAGTGGGCATTTAAATTGCTCAAATCTATCATGGCGAGTCTGATTACTCAAAATATTACGAATGTATTTCTATAAAACTTTTTGAACCTGATATATTTATCTTATTCTAGAGAACGTACTAAAATATTTCTTATTATATGAGTACTTTTTCAGTTATGGCTTGTTATTTAAATAATGATCTCATGAGAAATGTAACATTTCTTATCATGTTTAATCAATCAGCTCTAAAATTTTCAAATTTTAATAAAAAATTTAAATTTTAGTACATTTTCTAGATTAATGCATCTAATTTGTTTTATTAATACTTTTACTAATATATGTTTATTACTTTTTTCTCTAACTGCTTTGAAGTTTTTCAAAAAATATTGCTAAAATTTCACTTATAATTGTGATTTTTGGAAAATTCAAGTAATTTATTTTAAATTTTGATATTTAAATAGTAATATTTATTGATATTGAGTCCTAAAAGAGCATTTATAATGTTCAAATATGCTATTTTGTTAAAAAGTACTCCGAAAGTGTTCGGATACCTGAAATGTTACAACCAATGCTTTAATCTCAATGCCCTAACAAAGAATGCATTTTAATAGTCTTTAATTCAATCATACGCGTATCACGAAAGGGAATATGCAAGTTCATTATAAATCTACGAGTTAAATTTTATAATTACAAATATTGCTGCATGTTAGTCAATTGCTAAAATTATTCCCAGTTGTTGCTTTGCCGACATGCATCTGTGTTTGAACTGTTAGCGTGTTTATTATGGCGTTCCTTTGAGGTGGGAATTCATAGTGGAAACTCACCAACACGACTGCATATGTATTTATACAAAATGGGGAGTTGTGATTTCGCTTCGACAAGTCCCATTTAGAGCTGTGCAAAATTAACTTCTCTTCCCCTTCGTGGCATCAGCAGCAGCGAATATTCAAATGTGTCGAACTGACAAGATTTTAGCTATTTTAGCTATTACTCATTTCTCATCTTATCTCAATACGAAATTATGTCGAAATGCCAGTGTTAATAATATATACGTTTATGCTTATCTACAGACCCTTTTCTTGTTTCTACGCGGGAAGTAATACGATGGTTTTCAAGTAAATATTCTATATATATGCATAATTTTCTGGATATATATAGTGCGACTAGATGGCGTATATATAATACGATGTTCTTTTCAAGGATGAATTGCAAAAAATATTATTTAAAATGGAATGATAGAAAAGATGATAATAATAAAGACAAAAATGAATTATTATTTTGTATAGCTTTAAATGAATTGTAAAATAGACTTCATGAAAAGAACGACTTAAAAATTAAATAACAGCATGAAAGAAAGAAATATGCCGAATTACAAGGTATATCTCCAGCTTAACTGTCAGTACAAGTATAAATATTTTCTAAGAATAATACATACATTTTTTGAATTTGCCGGGGGTTGCAATGCCCGCAAAACCCCTTCTTCTCAGATTGAGAAGGATCTATATGCGTCCTTCCACTAAAAAGCACAGGAAATCTTTGAGCTATCAATTGAACACCTTCCATTGAAATACATTATCCACAAAATTTTGAAACCAGAGCATTGCAATAAAAACATTTCAAATTCACCGACCGGAAAACAAACAAGGGTCCATAGATTTTATAAACGAGCATTCTACCATTCAACCATGAGTGCCACACGAAAAAGCTTTTACCATATTAATATATATTTCAAGTATTATACATGTGAATAAATAAACAATCCATTTTCATCGCTATGATCTCATTTCAAATACATTCTCCACAAAATTTTGAAAACAGAGTACGCCTATTAAGGTATTCGAATACCCTAAAAGTGTGCATTTTGCCAAAAATTGACAAATTTTTTAAATGAGAGCAAGGCTATAAAAATATTTCGATTGCATTGACCGGGAATAGAAACAGCATCACTCCATTCTGAACCATCAGTACCACACGAAAAAGCTTTTACCATATTAATATATATTTTAAGTACACTCATGTCCATAATTCAAGGATAATTCAGAATCACACAGAAAATGAACTCTAAAATAAAAATTTCACTTGTAGAGTTATCACACACATCTTGAAGAAGAGTATGCAAATTACAGGAATCCACCAGATGGCGCCGATAGTACGTCACATTGACGAGAGTGTAAGACAGGGGTATATAAGGAATGGTGGCAAAGAAGTAAAATTGTTAACAAGCGCTTTAAAAGCCTTTCAGTGCAATAACCGCATATTTATGGCACAAAGGAAGCATTTGGATGATTTTTTACGTGGTAGAATTATCGGACGACTAGAATATGGACGTACCCAGCTGGAAGAATCCGAAAAACTTGGAATCGCCCAGAGTGTCATCTCCAGTTTTTGGCAACGATTCCAAGATGATGTTAATGTGAGTAGATGTTACAGCACAGGTCGCCCCCGAGTTACAATGCCGAATGAGGACCGGTATTTGGCAGTTACTGCCAAAAGAAACAGACGAAGCACAGCATCAGAAATATCTCGTCAGTTCTCTTCATCTACCGGTACGACAGTTTCAAGGCAGACCGTGTACAGACGCTTAGGGCACATTGGTCTATATGCTCGTAGGCCTGTCAGATGTGTTCCCCTTACCGCAACTCATTGTCGCCTGCGATTAACCTGGAGTAGAGAGCATGCATTGTGGACACCGCAACAGTGGTCTTGTGTGATGTTTTCCGACGATTCCAGGTTTAGTTTGCTGTCTGATTCTCGCCGGACTTTCATATGGAGAGCGACAGGTACCCATTACCAACAAGAGAACACCTTTAAACGACACCATTAAGGTGATGCAGGATGGCTCGTTTGGGGAGGAATTATTCTTGGTTCCAAAAAAGACCTGCATGTTCAGAGTGTAAATATGAAAGCCACATCTATAGGGATGTCATTCTGGAACAACATGTAGTTTGTTTCGGGGTGCCTTGGGTGCTGAATTTGTGTTTATGGATGAAAACGCCCGCCCTCACCGTGCAAATATTGTAGACGAATGCCTTCAATCGGAGGATATAACCCGTATGGTTTGGCCAGCATACTCACCGGACTTGAATCCAGTATAGCACGTGTGGGACATGCTTGGCCGACGAATTGCAGCTCCGAGAGCATTGCTTAATGAGTGGTGTAATATTCCCCAAGATCAGATTGATAATTAGATACTCAGCATGCGTAAGCGTTGTAAGGCCTATATTGCATCGTCCGGGAGACATACTCCGTATTAACCATCATACTAACCATGTTATACTGTTTTTTGTAAATAGGTTGTTTTTTGAAATTTGCTCCAGGGAGTAAAAATCGCAGTTTTTAATAATTATGTCAAACATATAGCATCTTTTTGCTCTTTATCTTTTGTTTAATAAAGAGACTTTACAAATAAGTCAAATTTGTTTTGCTTCTGTATCTTTCTTTGCCTGAAATACATTATCCTTAATTTATGGACATTATTGTATTATACATGTCAATAAAAAAAAACCATTTTTAACCTTTGTGATCGGAATTCAAATACATTATCCACGAATCTTTGAAACAAGAGCACGCTTATTAAAATATTTCGATTGAACCAACCGCGGGTATGGAACACGGGTCCTCGAATGGAAACGAGAATTCTACCATTGAACCATCGATGCCACACGAAAAGTGTTTTACCATATTAATATATATTAAAATTATAATATATGTGAATATATAAACATACGTTTTCATCTTTATGATCAGAAATTAAATACGTTCTCACAAAATTTTGTATCGAGAGCATGGCTATAAAAACATTCCTATTGCACCGACCGGGAATCGAACCCGTGTCACTCGATTGGGAAACGAGCATTCGACCATCGAACCATCGATGCCACACGAAAAGTCTTTTACCATAGAAATATATATTTCAAGTATAATATATGTTAATATATAAAAACATCCGTTTTTATCTTTATGATCAGAATTCAAATACGTTCTCCACAAAATTTTGTGTCGAGAGCACGGCTATAAAAAACATTCCTATTGCACCGACCTTGAATCGAACCCGGGTTACTCGATTGGGAAACGAGCATTCTACCATTGAACCATCGATGTCACACGAAAAGTCTTTTACCATAGAAATATATGTTTCAAGTATAATATATGTTAATATATAAAAACATCCGTTTTCATCTTTATGATCAGAATTCAAATACGTTCTCCACAAAATTTTGTGTCGAGAGCACGGCTATAAAAACATTCCTATTGCACCGACCTTGAATCAAACCCGGGTTACTCGATTGGGAAACGAGCATTCTACCGTTGAACCATCGATGTCACACGAAAAGTCTCTTACCATATTAATATATATTGTATGTTTAATATATGTTAATATATAAAAAGCATTAGTTTTCATCTTTATGATTAGAATTCAAATACGTTCTCCACAAAATTTTGTATCGAGAGCACGGCTATAAAAGCATTCCTATTGCACCGTCCGGGAATCGAACGCGGGTCCCTCGATTGAGAAAAGAGCATTCTACCTTCGAACCATCGATGCCACATGAAAAGTCTTTTACCATATTAATATATATTATAAGTAAAATATATGTGAAATATATAAACATCCGTTTTCATCTTTATGATCAGAATTCAAATACGTTTGTTAAGAATCCCCTAACGAATTCTCTTTGTAAACGCCAGAGGGCGTCTGAACACTATGTAAGTAGATACTTTTGTTTTTGTTTACAATCACTCTGTACTCTGAACTCTGTACTTGTACGCTGAACGCAGCTCTCCCAACTTGAAGGTGCCAGGCCTAATAACACTGGATAAATAAATTTTTATTGTTAACGATGGCTCTTCTTTGATGACTGAATTTAATTGCCTGAACACAAATAATAATATTTTTTATGGAGCCGAAACCCAAAAAGAACCTTTAGATTGAAACTTTTCATTGAATTGTGGATAAAACGATTTCTTTGAGTGAACGTGAATTTCTGAATTATGACCGACTTCTTCTAGCAAGTGCAATGTATGCAAAGCTTACATTTTTTTTTTAAATTGTAAAAAAGTGTTTATATACTTTGAAAAGTTTCAAAATGTCTACTGATGCATTAGAAAAAATTAAATCTAAACGTAGTGTGTTACGTAAGTTAACAACAACTTTAGTTAATAAAGTTGAAGTTAAATTAAATTCGGGTGAAGAAAATGATGAATCAGAATTGCATGAGGATTATGAAATAATTTTAGATAGAGCTAAAAATTTAAAATTACTTGATCAGGATATTGAAAATTTAATTTCTGTAGATTCTACGGAAAAAGAAATAACAGCGAGCGAGGAGTATCAGGAAAAATGTTTAAGGATATTGAAAGGAATTTCGCGCTATCTTGCAAAAAGAACTGAAAGTTTGGGGGAATCAAATAATTCTCTAATTCAAAATGAAAATGTTTCAGTTAGTAATTCAATGAGAAATCAAAATTCAGTTAAGTTGCCTAAACTTACTATCGAAAAATTCGCAGGTGATCCAAAAAACTGACAAGATTTTTGGAACAGTTTTGAAAGCTCTATTCATAAAAATGACTCCCTTTCACAAGGGGAAAAATTTGCATACTTAAAATCTCTTTTAATAGGCCTGGCAGCCAATGTAGTTTCTGGTTTGAACTCATTAGTGATAACTATACAAATTGTGTTAAAAGTTTAAAAGAGCGATTTGGCATAAGGGATGTAATAATTAATTATTTCATGAATAAATTTTTGAATTTAGAAAGTGTAAAATATTCCTCAAATGTCCGTGGTTTGAGAAAATTATATGATGAACTTGATGTTTCTGTAAGAAATCTTGATTCCATGAATGTTACTTCGGGTTCTTATGGTCATTTATTAATACCAATACTTTTAAAATTTATTCCTAGTTATCTCGTTTTAGAATTTCACAGACAAAAAAAAAAGACGGCTGTGAAATTGATGTGTCTGATCTCATACGATTTTTAAGAAAGGAAATAGAGTGTCGTGAAACTTTTCTTTTAATTACAAATGAAAAATGTAACCCAATGCCATGTTATACTCATCAAAAATTTGAGAGTAAAAAATTTGTTAGAAATACACCCTCTGCCGCAGCTCTAAATGTCATGCAATGTACATGTATTTTTTGTAATGAATAACATGACTCGCAAAATTGTAAAATGTCTCCACACAAAAAAATCAGAATTCTGAAAAACTCTAATCGTTGCTTTAAATGTTTTAAGTCTTTTCACGTAAGTAAAAAATGCCGTTCAAATAAATTTCCATGTTTCAAATGCAAAAGCCAAAATCACCATAGCTCAATTTGCTTAGGAAATAAAGATTCTAATTATCCAAAGAATAATGAAACTAACAACACTCTTGAAATAAGTACTAACCAAATTGATTCAAATTGTAACTCAAAAAAAGATGAAACATGTAATTCTTCAGTTATTAGTAATTCTCTTTTAGAGCAAAAAAAAAACAACTGTTTTAAAAATGTTTATCTGCAAACATGTACAGCTGAGATTAAATCAGCATTTAACTCTCAAAATGTAAGAATACTTCTTGATTGCGGTAGTTCAAAAACTTTTGTAAGCGAAAATATTGCTAACACTTTAAAATTAAAACCAATTCGCCATGATGCTCTAACTATTTATTCCTTCGGTATGGAAAAGGCGGCGGAGCAAATCTATCCTGTAGTGGAATTAAGAAAGAAATCCACTTGTTTTTGTAAGAGGGTCGAAGCCCTTGTGATACCGCGGATATCGGGTGCGCTGGTACGCGGTGTTGACAAACATGTTGCACAATTTATGTTCCAGCGAAATTTGCAGCTGGCTGACTCTTGTAGGGGGGACGAAACGTCAAGCATAGATGTTTTGTTAGGGTCTGACTTGTTTTGGGAGTGTATTCTTCCCGAACGAATCTCCATCGAAAAGGGGCTTTTTGCCATAAACAGTGTTTTCGGATGGGTGGTTGTAGGTGCTAATTTATTGCGTCACGGGGAGCAAAACTGTTCCCTGAATACAGTGGTGATGAAAAATGTAGCTGTAATGAACGACTTAAAACTGTTTGGGGAACTAGATTCTATTGGTATAAACAATGAATGTGAAAATCTCTCGCTTTCGAATAAAAACTTTATTGATAATTTTGAAAATAATTTGCCTATAGGGGTAATAGAAACGAAACTAAATTACCTTGGAAGTCAAATCCTGAAGAATTAGATTGCAATTTTGAAAACGCTAAAAGGCGATTTGATAACTTAAAAATTAAATTAAATAAAAATAAAGATATTTGCGAGGAATATAAAAGAATAATTGATGAACAATTGAAAAATGGTATTGTAGAAGAATGCAGTGATAATTCTTTATTTTCGGGTTATTTTATGCCCCATGAGGCTGTAATTAGACCTGAAAAGGAAACCTCTCGCGTTAGAATTGTATTTGATGCTTCCTCGAAAGGAAAAAATTCAAAATCTCTAAATGATTTATTATTTAGTGGACCTAATCTGATACCAGATTTATTGCATATAATACTTAAATTTCGAAAATATGAAATCACGTTTTGTGGTGATATTGAGAAGGCGTTTTTAAATATTAGTTATTGCGCAGGAAGATCGTAAATATTTAAAATTTCTTTGGTTTGATTTAAAAGGTAGCGAGGATTTTAAAGTAATGAATATGCAACGTTTGCCTTTTGGAGTTACTAGCAGTCCATTTATTTTAACAGCGACTATTAAAAATCATCTTAAAAAATATATAAATGTAAATTCTGAATGTTTTAACATGTTAAACTTATCCCTTTATGTTGATGATCTGTTCTACGGGACAGATACTGTTAAGAATGCTTATAGAATAACATCTGATGCAGTAGATATTTTTAAACACACGAGTATGAATTTATGTAAATTGAATTCCAATTCTCAAGAATTAAAAGATTTGTGGCTATCTAATAATATAGCAGTTAGTAGTTCCCTTGCACCTGCTAAGATATTAGGTCTAAATTGGAATACTGATGAAGATTCTATAAGAATCGAAACATCTGCTTTAGAACAATGTATAAAGCATATCAAAGACATTAAAAAACGTTCTGTTTTGCAACTTGTGGCTAAAATATATGATCCCACTGGTTTTATATCACCATTTATCATGAACTTTAAAATTTTAGTGCAGAAGATATGGGTTAAAGGATTCGACTGGGATGAAATAATTTCTCCTGAAATAAAAATGGAATTTGAAAATTTGGTTTCTCAAATCAGCTATTTAAAAGATATTTTTGTTCCTAGAAAATACTTTGAAAATTGTAATTTTTATAAAGACATTTCTTTGCATATTTTTTGTGACGCGAGTGAAAGTGCATATGGTGCGGTTGCGTATTTTAGGTATTATGACAAAAATAGTGATATCAAAACAAACTTTATAGTTTCCAAGACCAGAGTGGCTCCACTCAAAAAACTATCTTTACCTCGTTTGGAAATGGGAGCAATAGTTGCAGCTAGACTTTGCAAATATTTGTCGGAATTATTTCGAGACGTTTGTAGTGCAATTCATCTTTGCTCAGATTCTGGTATTATTTTATATTGGATTCCTCAGGGAAGACAGCTGCTACGGAAAATTATTAACAAATGTTTAGCATGTAAGAAATATTCAGTTAAATCAGCAGATCAGTTATCCGGACAGTTGCCCTGTGATAGAATCTCGGAATCACCACCCTTTACTGTCATTGGTGTTGACTTCACGGGCCCTGTTTACGTCAAATTAGTGAACGACACTGAAAAATCCTACATTGCCCTCTTTACGTGTGCAGTCACACGCGCAGTTCACATAGAATTAGTGACTGGTTTATCTACAAGGAAATTCATTTTAGCATTAAGGCGTTTTCTTTCAAGAAGATCAAATTGTAAAACTATTTATTCGGACAATGCCTCTACCTTTAAATGTGCTAATAAAGAAATACAGTATTTCTTCAATATTATAAAAGATGAAGACTTTAAAAATTTTATTTCAGCAGAAGGTATAACTTGGAAGTTTATTGTTGAGCTAGCCCCCTGGTGGGGAGGCTTTTACGAACGTTTAATGAGATCGATCAAAGAACCTTTACGAAAAATAATCGGTAGGGCTAATCTAACATTTGAAGAAACAATGACCATTCTTGCTGAAATTGAAAATGTTTTAAATCATCGACCTCTGACTTACGTTTCCGATGATGTATCTGATCCTGAACCTCTTACTCCGGCGAACTTTCTTTTAGTTGGACACAAGAATGATTATCCCTTCAACTTTTCCGAGTTGTTAAATAATTCTATGACTAGAGAAAGCTTTTTGAAACGTAAATATTATCAAACCAAGCTATTGAGTCAATTTTGGAAGAAGTGGAAAGACAACTATTTACTAAATACTAGAAGTTTCCATCACTTTCCTAAACCAAGCGTTGAAAGAAATTTGAGAGTTGGTGATGTTGTAATTCTTGAAGGTAACACCAAATCCAAATTTTTATGGGATTTAGGTCGCATAGCTAAAGTTATGCAAGGACGTGATGGACTTGTTCGATCCTGTGTTGTAAAGACTAAAAAAGGGGAATTTAAGCGACCTGTGCCCCTTGAACTCAGCGAAACATGAACTGAAAACTATGAACTATTTTATTTGAACTTTAATCTATTATTAACAGTCAAATAGGCTGTAATTTGAACTTTAATGCTTAAAATCTTATTTATTTTTGAATTGCATTATTTGATTATCTTGAATATTCATATTGTATTTTAAGTACTTGTTTAATTCATATTATATTATTTTTTTAATTGTTTATGTATAAATTTGTATTTTTAGTAGTGTGATAATTTTAGAAAATTATCAGGTGGGGAGTGTTAAAAATCCCTAACGAATTCTCTTTGTAACCGCCAGAGGGCGTCTGAACACTATGTAAGTAGATACTTTTGTTTTTGTTTACAATCACTCTGTACTCTGTACTTGTACGCTGAACGCAGCTCTCACAACTTGAAGGTGCCAGGCCTAATAACACTGGATAAATAAATTGTTAAGTTTATTGTTAACGATGGCTCTTCTTTGATGACTGAATTTAATTGCCTGAACACAAATAATAATATTCTTAACGTTCTCCACAAAATTTTGTATCGAGAGCAAGCTATAAAAACATTTCTATTGCATCGACCGGGAATCGAACCCGGGTCACTCGATTGGGAAACAAGCATTCTACCAATGAACCATCGATGCCACATGAAAAGTCTTTTACCATATCAATACATATTATAAGTAAAATATATGTGAAATATATAAACATCCGTTTTCATCTTTATGATCAGAATTTAAATACGTTCTCCACAAAATTTTGTTTCGAGAGCATGGCTATAAAAACATTTCTATTGCACCGACCGAAAATCGAACCCAGGTCACTCGATTGGGAAACGAGCATTCTACCTTTGAACCATCGATGCCACACGAAAAGAATTTTACCATAGAAATATATGCTGTAAGTATAATATATGTTAATATATAAAAACATCCGTTTTTATCTTTAAGATCAGAATTCAAACATTTACTCCTTAAAATTTTGATTCGAGAGCCAGCTATAAAAACATTTCTATTGCATCGACCGGGAATCGAACCCGGGTCACTCGATTGGGAAACGAGTATTCTACCACTGAACCATCGATGCCACACGAAAAGTCTTTTAAAAAATATTAATATATATTGTAAGTATAGTATATGTGAATATATAAACATCCGTTTTCATCTTTATGATCAGAATTCAAATACGTTCTCCACAAAATTTTGATTCGAGAGCCAGCTATAAAAACATTTCTATTGCATCGACCGGGAATCGAACCCGGGTCACTCGATTGGGAAACGAGCATTCTACCATTGAACCATCGATGCCACACAAAAAGTCTTTTGCGATATTAATATATATTGTAAGTATCATATATATGAATATATAAATATCTGTCTTCATCTTTATAATCAGAAATCAAATACGTTCTCACAAAAATTTGTATGGAGAGAATGGCTATAAAAACATTCCTATTGCTCCGACCGGGAATCGAACCCGGGTCACTCGATTGGGAAACGAGCATTCGACCATTGAACTACCGATTTCACACGAAAAGTCATTTATCATAGTAATATATATTGTAAGTATAATATAAGTTAATATATAAAAACATCCGTTTTCATCTTTATGTTCCGAATTCAAATACGTTCTTCAAAAAAATTTTGTATCGAGAGATTGGCTATAAAAACATATCTATTGCACGGACCGGTAATCGAACCCGGGTCACTCGATTGGGAAACGAGCATTCTACCATTGAACCATCGATGAAACACGAAAAGAATTTTACCATAGAAATATATACTGTAAGTATAATATATGTTAATATATAAAAACATCCGTTTTTATCTTTATGATCCTATTTCAAATATTTTCTCCGAAAAATTGTGTATCGAGAGCATGGCTATGAAAACTTTTTATTGCACCGACCGGGAATCGAACCCGGGTCAATCGATTGGGAAACGAGCATTCTACCATTGAACCATCGATGCCACACAAAAAGTCTTTTGCGATATTAATATATATTGTAAGTATCATATATATGAATATATAAATATCTGTCTTCATCTTTATGATCAGAAATCAAATACGTTCTCACAAAAATTTGTATGGAGAGAATGGCTATAAAAACATTCCTATTGCTCCGACCGGGAATCGAGCATTCGACCATTGAACTACCGATTTCACACGAAAAGTCATTTATCATAGTAATATATATTGTAAGTATAATATAAGTTAATATATAAAAACATCCGTTTTCATCTTTATGTTCCGAATTCAAATACGTTCTTCAAAAAAATTTTGTATCGAGAGAGTGGCTATAAAAACATATCTATTGCACCGACCGGTAATCGAACCCGGGTCACTCGATTGGGAAACGAGCATTCTACCATTGAACCATCGATGAAACGAGAAAAGAATTTTACCATAGAAATATATGCTGTAAGTATAATATATGTTAATATATAAAAACATCCGTTTTTATCTTTATGATCCTATTTCAAATATTTTCCTTGAAAAATCGTGTATCGAGAGCATGGCTATGAAAACTTTTTATTGCACCGACCGGGAATCGAACCCGGGTCACTCGATTGGGAAACGAGCATTCTACCATTGAACCATCGATGCCACACGAAAAGTTTATTTCCATAATAGTATATATTTAAGTATAATATGTGTGAATATTAAAAACATTTGTTTTCATCTTTACAAACAGAAATCAAATACATTTTCACAAAAATTTGTATGGAAAGAATGGCTATAAAAACATTCATATTGCTCCGACCGGAATCGAACGCGATTAACTCGATTGGGAAACGAGCATTCCACCATCGAACTACCGATTTCACACGAAAAGTCATTTATCATAGTAATATATATTGTAAGTATAATATAAGTTAATATATAAAAACATCCGTTTTCATCTTTATGTTCCGAATTCAAATACGTTCTTCAAAAAATTTTGTATCGAGAGAGTGGCTATAAAAACATTCCTATTGCACCGACCGGGAATCGAACCCGGGTCACTCGATTGGGAAACGAGCATTCTAACATTGAACCAACGATGAAACGCAAAAAGCTATTACCATATAATTATATATTATAAGTAAAATGTATGTGAATTATATAAACATCCGTTTTCATCTTTATGATCAGAATTCAAATACGTTCTCCACAAAATTTTGTATCGAGAGCATGGCTATAAATTAATACCGATTGCACCTATCGGGAAACGAGCATTCTACCATTGAATTATCAATGCCACACGAAAAGGGTTTTACCATATTAATATATATTGTAAGTATAATATATGTTAATATATAAAAAAATTCGTTTTCATCTTTATGATCGGAATTCAAACATTTACTCCTTAAAATTTTGCATCTAGAGCATTGGCTATAAAAATATTTCTATTGCACTGACCGGGAATAGATCCCGGGTCACACAAATAGGAAACGAGCATTCTACCTTTGAACCATTGATGCCACACGAAAATAATTTTACCATAGAAATATATGCTGTATCCTTTTTTATCTATATGATCAGAATTCAAACATTTACTCCTTAAAATTTTGTATCTAGAGCATTTGGCTATAAAAACATTTCTATTGCACAGACCGGGAATAGAACCCGGGTCACTCGATAGGAAAACGAGTATTCTGCCACTGAACCATCGAGGCCACAAAAAAAGTCTTTTAAAAAATATTAATATATATTGTAAGTATAGTATATGTGAATATATAAACATCCGTTTTCATCTTTATGATTAGAATTCAAATTCGTTCTCCAAAAAATTTTGTATCGAGAGCATGGCTATAAAAGCATTCCTATTGCACCGTCCGGGAATCGAACTAGGGTCACTCGATTGGAAAACCAGCATTCTACCATCGAGCAATCGATGCCACACGAAAAATCTTTTACTATATAATTATATATTATTAGTAAAATATGTGTGAAATATATAAACATCCGTTTTCATCTTTATGATCAGAATTCAAATATGTTCTCCACAAAATTTTGTATCGATATTCAGCTATAAAACATTTCCATTGCATCGACCGGGAATCGAGCATTCTACCATTGAACCATCGATGCCACACGAAAATACTTTTTCCATAATAGTATATATTTAAGTATAATATGTGTGAATATATAAAAACATCCGTTTTCATCTTTATAATCAGAAATCAAATACGTTCTCACAAAAATTTGTATGGAGAGAATGGCTATAAAAACATTCCTATTGCTCCGTCCGAGAATCGAACCCGGGTCACTCGATTGGGAAACGAGCATTCTACCATTGAACCATCGATGCCACACGAAAATGTTTATGTCCATAATAGTATATATTTAAGTATAATATGTGTGAATATATAAAAACATCCATTTTCATCTTTATGATCAGAAATCAAATACGTTCTCACAAAAATTTGTATGGAGAGATTGGCTATAAAAACATTCCTATTGCTCTGACCGGGAATCGAACACGTGTCACTCGATTGGGAAACGGGCATTCGACCATTGAACCATCGATTTCTCACGAAAAGTCTTTTATCATAGTAATATATATTGTAAGTATAATATAAGTTATTATATAAAAACATCTGTTTTCATCTTTATGATCAGAATTAAAATACATTCTCCAAAAAATTTTGCATTGAGAGCATGGCTATAAAAACATTCCTATTGCACCGATCGGGAATCGAACCCGGGTCACTCGATTGGGAAACGAGCATTCTACCTTTGAACCATCGATGCCACACGAAAAGAATTTTACCATAGAAATATATGCTGTATCAGCTTTTATCTTTATGATCAGAATTCAAATACGTTCTCCACAAAATTTTGTGTCGAGAGCATGGCTATAAATAAATTCCTATTGCACCGACCGGGAATCGAACCCGTGTCACTTGATTGGGAAACGAGCTTTCTACCAATGTATGTTCGATGCCACACGAAAAGTTTCTTACCATATTAATATTTATTGTATGTTTAATATATGTTAATATATAAAAAAACCTCCGTTTTCATCTTTATGATCCGAATTCAAATATTTTCTTCGAAAAATTGTGTATCGAAATCATGGCTATGAAAACATTTATTTGCACCGACCGGGAATCGAACCCGGGTCACTCGATTGGGAAACGAGCATTCTACCATTGAACCATCGATGCCACACAAAAAGTCTTTTGCCATATTAATATATATTGTAAGTATCATATATATGAATATATAAATATCTGTCTTCATCTTTATGATCAGAAATCAAATACGTTCTCACAAAAATTTGTATGGAGAGAATGGCTATAAAAACATTCCTATTGCTCCGACCGGGAATCGAACCCGGGTCACTCGATTGGGAAACGAGCATTCGACCATTGAACTACCGATTTCACACGAAAAGTCATTTATCATAGTAATATATATTGTAAGTATAATATAAGTTAATATATAAAAACATCCGTTTTCATCTTTATGTTCCGAATTCAAATCCGTTCTTCAAAAAAATTTTGTATCGAGAGCATGGCTATGAAAACATTTCTATTGCACAGACCGGGAATAGAACCCGGGTCACTCGATTGGGAAACGAGTATTCTACCACTGAACCATCGATGCCACACGAAAAGTTTCTTACCATATTAATATTTATTGTATGTTTAATATATGTTAATATATAAAAAAAACCTCCGTTTTCATCTTTATGATTAGAATTCAAATACGTTCTGCAAAAAATTTTTATCGAGAGCACGGCTATAAAAGCATTTCTATTGCATCGACCGGGAATCGAACCCGGGTCACTCGATTGGGAAAAGAGCATTCTAACATTGAGCCATCGATGAAACGCGAGAAGTGTGTTTCCAAAATAGTATATAATTAAGTATAATATGTGTGAATATGTAAAAACATCCGATTTCATCTTTACAAACAGAAATCAAATATATTTTCACAAAAATTTGTATGGAAAGAATGGCTATAAAAACATTCATATTGCTCCGACCCGGAATCGAACGCGATTCACTCGATTGGAAAACGAGCACTCGACCATTGAAGTACAGATTTCACACGAAAAGTCTTTTATCATAGTAATATATATTGTAAGTATAATATATGTTAATATATAAAAACATCCGTTTTCATCTTTATGTTCCGAATTCAAATACCTTCTTCAAAAAAATTTTGTATCGAGAGAGTGGCTATAAAAACATTTCTATTGCACCGACCGGGAATCGAACCCGGGTCACTCGATTGGGAAACGAGCATTCTACCATTGAACCATCGATGAAACGCGAAAAGTCTATTACCATATTAATATATATTATAAGTAAAATATATGTGAATTATATAAACATCCGTTTTCATCTTTATCATCAGAATTCAAATACATTCTCCACAAAATTTTGTATTGAGAGCATGGCTATAAATTAATTCCAATTGCACCGACCGGGAAACGAGCATTCTACCATTGAACCATCAATGCCACACGAAAAGTCTTTTACCATATTAATATATATTGTAAGTATAATATATGTTAATATATAAAAACGTCCGTTTTCATCTTTATGATCGGAATTCAAACATTTACTTCTTAAAATTTTGTATCTAGAGCATGGCTATAAAAAAATTTCTATTGCACCGACCGGGAATCGAACCCGGGTCACTCAAATAGGAAACGAGCATTCTACCTTTGAAAAATTGATGCCACACGAAAAGAATTTTACCATAGAAATATATGCTGTATCCTTTTTTATCTTTATGATCAGAATTCAAACATTTACTCCTTAAAATTTTGAATCTAGAGCATTGGCTATAAAAAGATTTCTATTGCACAGACCGGGAATAGAACCCGGGTCACTCGATTAAGAAACGAGTATTCTATCACGGAATCATCGATGCCACAAGAAAAGTCTTTTAAAAATATTAATATATATTCTAAGTATAGTATATGTGAATATATAAACAACCGTTTTCATCTTTATGATTATAAATCAAATTCGTTCTACAAAAAATTTTGTATCGAGAGCACGGCTATAAAAGCATTTCTATTGCACCGTCCGGGAATCGAACGCGGGTCTCTCGATTGGAAAACGAGCATTCTACCTTCGAACAATCGATGCCACACGAAAAATCTTTTACTATATAATTATATATTATTAGTAAAATATGTGTGAAATATATAAACATCCGTTTTCATCTTTATGATCAGAATTCAAATATGTTCTCCACAAAATTTTGTATCGATATTCAGCTATAAAACATTTCCATTGCATCGACCGGGAATCGAGCATTTTACCTTTGAACCATCGATGCCACACGAAAAGTCTATTTCCATAATAGTATATATTTAAGTATAATATGTGTGAATATATAAAAACATCCGTTTTCATCTTTATAATCAGAAACAAATACGTTCTCACAAAAATTTGTATGGAGAGAATGGCTATAAAAACATTCCTATTGCTCCGACCGGGAATCGAACCCGGGTCTCTCGATTGGGAAACGAGCATTCTACCATTGAACCATCGATGCCACACGAAAAGTCTATTTCCATAATAGTATATATTTAAGTATAATATGTGTGAATATATAAAAACATCCATTTTTATCTTTATGATCAGAAATCAAATACGTTCTCACAAAAATTTGTATGGAGAGATTGGCTATAAAAACATTCCTATTGCTCTGACCGGGAATCGAACACGTGTCACTCGATTGGGAAACGGGCATTCGACCATTGAACCATCGATTTCTCACGAAAAGTCTTTTATCATAGTAATATATATTGTAAGTATAATATAAGTTATTATATAAAAACATCTGTTTTCATCTTTATGATCAGAATTAAAATACATTCTCCAAAAAATTTTGCATTGAGAGCATGGCTATAAAAACATTCCTATTGCACCGATCGGGAATCGAACCCGGGTCACTCGATTGGGAAACGAGCATTCTACCTTTGAACCATCGATGCCACACGAAAAGAATTTTACCATAGAAATATATGCTGTATCCGTTTTCATCTTTATGATCAGAATTCAAATACGTTCTCCACAAAATTTTGTGTCGAGAGCATGGCTATAAATAAATTCCTATTGCACCGACCGGGAATCGAACCCGTGTCACTTGATTGGGAAACGAGCTTTCTACCAATGTATGATCGATGCCACACGAAAAGTTTCTTACCATATTAATATTTATTGTATGTTTAATATATGTTAATATATAAAAAAAACCTCCGTTTTCATCTTTATGATCCTATTTCAAATATTTTCTCCGAAAATTTGTGTATCAAAAGCATGGCTATGAAAACATTTATTGCACCGACCGGGAATCGAACCCGGGTCACTCGATTGGGAAACGAGCATTCTACCATTGAACCATCGATGCACACAAAAAGTCTTTTGTCTTTGCCATATTAATATATATATTGTAAGTATAATATAAGATATAAAATCCTCTTATCTTTATGTATCCAAATCAAATACGTTCTCACAAAATTATACAAGATGTAAAAAATTCTGTACAGCTATACCGGGAATAGAACCGGGTCTACTTGATTGGGAAACGAGCATTCTACCATTGAACCATGAACAATACGTTTCTACCGAGTATTTATTTAGTATGTATGTTAAGTTAATATATTAAATTAAACCCATTTTCATCTTTATGACCAGAATACGTTCTTCAAAAATTTATTATGATCGAGCACTGGATACAAAACATTTCTATTGCTGCGACCGGAATGAACCGGGTCACTGATGGGAAACATAGTATTCACCACTCTGAACCATCGATGACATGCAAGTATTCTTACCATTAATATTTATTATGTTTAAGTATATGAATTATATAAACAATCAGTTTTATCTTTATTGTAGGGAATTAAATACGTTCTCCACAAAATTTTTGTATCATAGAGCACGGCTTAGCTCTATTACATTCACATTGAACGACTCGGCACTCGATGGAACGAGCATTCTACCTTTAGCTCATGAACAGCGAAAATATTTTACCATATTATAATGAATATTTGTTTGAATATATAAACGTTGTTTTACCTTATGATCAGAATTCAAATACGTTCTCCAAAATTTTGTATCGAAAGCCAACTATAAAAACATTTGTATTGCATCATCCTTGAATCGAACCCGGTCACTGTTGGAAAACAGCATTCTACCATGAAACATCAGATAACAAGACGAAAAGTCTATTTCCATAATAGTATATATTTCAGTATAAGTATGTAGTGAATATATATAAAACATCCGTTTTACCTTTATAATCGAAATTAAATACGTTCTCACAAAAATTTGTATGGAGAAAGGCTATGAAAACATTCTATTCCGACCGAATGAACCTGATTCATTCGATTGGGAAAATATTCGACCATTGAAGTACACGATTTCACATGAAAAGTCTTTATCATAGTAATATATTTAATATTGTAAGTATAATATTTATTATGATTTAAAATATATCTCCAAAATACAGAATATGCTATAAAAAAGATGTGTCCAATCGACGGTCTTTATGGGAACATCTACCTTCGAACATCGTCTGACAAATTACATTTATTTAATGCATTAAAACCGTTATTTATACTAATAAAGTATCATAAATGCATCAAGACATGGCTATAAAACATTTCTATTCACGGTCGAATTTCGATACCGGGTCACTCATTGAAACGAGCATTCTACCTTCGAACAATCGGTATAAAGTTTTTAATATGTTAATATATATTATAAGTAAAATATATGTAATATATAAACATCGTTTATCTTTATGATCAGTAAAGCGTATCTCACAAAATTTCTAAGATTTAGGCCATCTATAAAAGTATCTTTCATTGCACCTGGAATTGGACGGTCACCTGATTGGAAACGAGCATTCTGCTTGAACCATCGTCAATCGAAAAGTCATTTATACTTTAGTAATATATTAAAGTATAATATATGTTAGATTATATAAACTCCCATTTTCATCTTTTATATTAGTCAATCAAATAGATTCTCAAAATTTATTAAAGCAGCTTATAAAACTTCCATTGCATCACCTGGAATCATACCCGGGTCACTCGATTAGAGAAATCGAGCATTCTACCATTGAAACATGCCACACGTTAAAGCTCGCGATAAGTATTACCATTGAGTATATATTTAGTAGATATATTATATAAAACATCCGTTTCATCTTTATCTGTCAGAATTCAAATATTTCTCCTAAAAATTTTGTATCGAGACAGGTCTATAAATACATCTATTGCACGTGGAAACGAGCATTCTCCAATAAGCATTCGAATTGACCAATCATTCTCACGAAAAATCTTTACATATGTAATATATATTGTAAGTATATATTATTAATATATAAACATCGTTTTCATTCTATGTTCCGAATTCAAATACGTTCTTCAAAATTTGTATCGAAAGCACGGCTATAAAAGCATTGTATTGCACGACCTGGTCGAACCCGTCACTCGAGGAAAACAGCATTCGATACCATTGAACCATCGATGAAATGCGAAAAGTCTTACCATATTATATATATTTAAGTATCTATATGTTGAATATATAAATATCATCCGTTTTTCATCTTTATATCCAAAATCAAATATGTTCTCCACAAAGTTAGTATCGAGAATGGCTATAAAACATTCCTATGCTCCGACCGGCGAACACTGATGGAAAGGTTCGACTATTGACCTACCTGATTTCACATCTCATTTATCATAGTAATATATTGTAAATATAATGATAATAATATATAAAACAACCTGCTTCATTTTTGATCAACTTCAAATAAATTCTCCAAAATTTTCATGAGAGCATGGTTAACATTTCAACTGCACAGGTCTCGCAAATCGAACGCGGTTCCTCGATTGAAACGCATTCTACCTTGAATACCGATGCCGCACAAATATGATTTACTGTTATTAATATATATTGAAGTAAAATATATGTGAAATATATAAACAGTCGTTTCATCTTTATGATCGCAGAATTCAAATACTTTTTCACAAAATTTTGTGACGGAGAGTCATGGCTATAAATAAATTCCTATTGCACCGACCGAGTCGACCCGTGCACTTGATTGAAACAGGCTTTTACCAATGAATGATCGATAAACAATGAAAATTCTTACCATATTAATATTTATTGCTGTTTATAAAATGATTAATATATAAAACCTCCGTTTTATCATCCTTTATGATCCGAATTCAAATATTTTCTTCGAAAATTGTTATACAAACAGGCTATGAAAAGATTTATTTGCACCGATGGGAATCAACCGGGTCATACCTCGATTGGGAAAGCAGCATTCTACCTTGAACATCGTACCACAAAGTCTTTTTGCCATATATTATATATTGTAAGTATCATATAAATGAATATATAAATATCTTCTCTTCATCTTTATGATCACAAATCAAATCTTCTCAAAATTTGTATCAGAGAGAATGGCTATAAAAAGGTCTAATGCTCCGACCGAAGATTCAACTGGGGTCACTCGAATCGAACGAGCATTCGACCATTGACTCAACCGATTTCACACTTGAAAGAATATTGTCATTAGTAATATATATGTATATATATAAGTTAATATATAAAAACATCGTTTTCATCTTTATGTTCAATTCAAATACGTTCTTCAAAAATTTTTCTATCAGGCATGGCTGTAGAACATTCCTATTGCACAGACCGGGAATAGAACCCGGGTCCTCGATTGAAACAGGTATTCTACCACTGAACATCGATGCACACGAAATGTTCGTACCATATTAATATTTATTGTATGTTTAATATATGTTAATATATAAAAACATAGATTTTCATCTTTATGATTAGAATTCAAATACGTTCTGCAAAAATTTATATAGAGCACGGCTATAAAAGCATTTCTATTGCATCGACAAAAGAATCGAACCCGGGTCACTCTGATTGAAAACATTCTACCATTGAGCCATCGATGAAACGCGAAAAGTATTTTACCATTTAATATATATTTTAAGTAAAGTGAGTGAATTATATATAAACATCCAGTTTTCATCTTTATCTTCAGAATTCAAATACATTCTCCATAAAATTTTGTATCGAGCAGACTATAAATTATTCAAATTCACCTATCGAGCAGGCATTTTACCATTGAATTATCAATGCCACACAAAAAGTGCTTTACCATATTAATATATATTGTAAGTATAATATATGTTAATATATAAAGCAATACGTTTCATCTTTATGATCAGAATTGGAATACGTTCTCCAAAGAATTTTGTATCGAAAGCCAGCTATAAAACATTTCTATTGCACCGACCGGGAATCGAGCATTCTACCATTGAACCATTGATGTCACGCAGTACTTTTACCATAATAGTATATATTTAAATATAATATGTGTGATATATAAAACATCATTTTCATTTATGATCACTTGCAGAAATCAAATACGTTCTAACAAATTTGTATGGAAGATAGCTATAAACATTCTATTATAAACCTTAATCAAAACCCGGATCACTGGAGTTGAAAACGAACATTATACCATAAGCAATTGATGCCACTCGAAAAGTCTTTTACCATATTAATTTATAATTTTAGTGTAATATATGTTAATATATAAAACATCCATTTCTTCTTTATGATCAGAATTCAAACATTTACTCCTTAAAATTTTGTATCTAGAGTATGGCTATAAAACATTTCATAAGCCCCATAGTTTTATCACAGTAATATATATTGTAAGTATAATATAGGATTATTATACAAACACATCTGTTTTCATCTTTATGATCAATCAAATACATTCTCTAAAAATTTTGCATCAAAGCATGCCTATAAATATATTCTATTGCACCAACCGGAATCGGACCCGTGTGCTCGATTGCGAAACAGGCATTCTACCATTGAAGCATCAGTAAAACTCAGAAAAGACTTTTACCATAATAGTATATATTTAAGTATAATATGTGTAAATATATATAAACATCCGTTTCATCTTTATAATCAATCAAATACATTCTCACAAAAATTTGTATGGAGATTGGCTATAAAATAATTCAATTGCACCGACCGGGAAACGAGCATTTACCATGGTCATTGACGCCACACAAAAAGTCTTTTACCATATTAATATATATTGTAAGTATCATATATGTGAATATATAAACATCCGTTTCATCTTATCGTCAGAAATAAGTACGTTCTCTAAAATTGAGTAATAGAGCATGGCTATAAAAACATTTCTATTGCATCTACCGGAATCGAACCTTGGTCACCGATTGATCGAGCAATTTACCATTGAATCATGATGCCACTCAGA